>JAAGNO010021373.1:0-53245 GCA_033439905.1 Ceryle rudis | reverse complement strand
CTCTTCTCTTCTCTTCTCTTCTCTTCTCTTCTCTTCTCTTCTCTTCTCTTCTCTTCTCTTCTCTTTCTCTTCTCTTTCTCTTCTCTTCTTCTTTCTCTTCTCTTCTTCTTTCTCTTCTCTTCTCTTTTTTTTCCCCTTTCCTTTCCTTTTTTATTTTGTTTGTAGGGTTTTTTTTGTCAAAACATGCTGTAAAATTAAAGTTTATGGTAGAATTTAATTTAATTTTGGCCATATTACAGGCTGTAAATGCAGATTATTATACAGTGAAGAATTTAAGTCTGAGTGGCATAAATGGAGTTGTTGAACAGCACAGAGGAGCATTTCTTCTCACACAGGTTTCTTATATCTTATCTGCCATTTACGCTGCATAGCAATAAGACCTGCTTGAATTAAAATGGTACTGAAGATTATTGTATTCTTGTCTTATTATGTAGTAGTAAATATCAATTATACATTAGTATGATGCTAACCTGTCTGAAACTCCCCAGTTACAGCCTGACAAAATCTTTTCTGGCGGAATATCTCACAACTCTCTGTGAAGTACTGTCTGTTCAGGTCCAATGACACACAACAGAGCAGCTTATTTCCATCCAGGACCAGGTACTGCTAGCAAATGAGCAGGCTGCTATTTGAATAATATTTAAAATCTGGAACTGACTCTAGATTTCATCAGATTTAAAAATCATAAAAGACTTGATTTTCAGTCTCATTCAACTTCAAATTGATTGTATTCTTAGTGTTGAGTTTGGGCAAAATTAAAATCTCATTTGAATCTGGTGCAAGAAACCAGTACTCTCAAACCAGAATGCAACCCGTGCTTCTGTCTGAAACTGTAGTTTGCATACAATCCACCTCAGACCAGAGCAGCTTTCCAGCAAGGCCTTAACTGTTTTATTATGTACAGGAAAAACACGTGTGTGTGTATATGTATGATTTCCAGCAGCTTCCCAAAACATTTATTTTTCCATTGAGTGGCAATAGAGTGGGGAAGATTTCACAGCTTTCACAAAGCCTACAACTAAGCTGATACTAGATCAGAAATTGATTTTTAATGATTGTCGGAGTAGGGAAGATGCATCAGAAATTTCTTCCTAGCCTCAGCTGTTCAGTGCTTATTGGTTACTAATCTCAAAGGAGATGGCAGAAGTAAATTATTTTCTTGGTTCTCCAACTGAGGATATAAATAGATGGCATGAGCATCTTGCATTTCCCCTGCTTTGCTCTGGGTATAAAAGATCTTCTGGCATGTCACAAGCTATAAAACCTCCTTATTTATTCTGCAGAACCTTGTATAAGGCACAAAGAGCAGATGGTGTGTTAAGAGCTTACATGTATCGCACAGCTTAGCCTACACATAAGATCTGAAGGCACTGCAGACAACCTATAGGCATGGAAACAGAATGGTAGGGGTTGGAAGGGACCTCTGGAGATCATCTAATCCAACAAACAGATGGAAAGGAAATGTGGTGAAATCCTCCTCTTTGTATATATGTATGTATATCCTCCCTTTTTATATAACACATGCTGTTTTTCTATCTCACCTGCAACACCCTGTCAAAAAGCTAAGGGTTAGAAGTGCCAAATACACCTTTGTATTTCTTGGTATATCGTTGTTTTCTGTCTGAATAGAGGTGTTTTCTTTCCTTTAATACCATTGCTTCAAGGAAAAAAAGCATCTCACTATTTCCTTTCCACAGTAGAAGTAGAGGTGGGGAACATTATAATGTTTAAAAGGAGAAAGGTTTTTGAAAGAGATGTTGAAGGATTTGAACTCCTAAATATGATCATCTCTGGCTGGCAAGCCCTTACAGTGGAATACTGTGTGCTGAATGCAGGGGGACCATAAGATGAAGCAGGAGGTTTCCAGAAACTTCATGGAGATCTGAATTTCTGCATCTGTCATAGATCAAACCTAAACTGTTATCCTGTCCATATTTACTTAAACTAGAGATTGAGAATTTTGCTGTTTGTGTCCACTTCTTCAGGGTTTGGTCAATTATACTCTGGATTTTATTAGGCTGAGGATTTTAACTTTACGCTTTATCATAAGCAGCTGAATAGGGAGAGATGGAAATTTATAAGAGAAGCACTAAGAGTCCCTTATCTACAGTGACAAAATTGCCGCCACCATAATCTCTATTAAGTGCTACAAAATTACAGTGTAACAGCTCTGAAATTACACGTGACTTCTGCATGAATATCGAATCGATTCATTACATTCAGCCCTATTACAAAAAGCACTTACTGAATTTGTACTGATTACAACTCTTCCAAATTAACAGTTACCCAAGCGAACTTTCCTCCTCGTGTACTTATATTATTTAAAGATCTCAGTTAAGTCAAAAGAAGGTAACAGTGCAATTAATACTACCACTTAGCATGGAGTGTCATATCTGAGTAAAGTACCCCGATATTTTAAATCTCTTTTAAAGTGCTCGATTTTTAGAAAAGTCTCTTTTTTTCCTTTCTTTTTAAAAAAAAATTGATGAAGCATGCCATGTCATTCTTCTATTCAATCTCTCCAGAAATGAAAGCTGAAGAGGGAAAAACCAAGAAGGAATATGATAAATATTCACATTATGCAGAATTTGCCTTTTTGAAATCACATTCCCCATTGTGCAAGCCAGAATTTTATAGAGATATAAATCACAAAGAAATAAGAAGCCAGTAATGAGATAGAAGTATATTTGAAATATGGATGCAAATCCTCACCACCTGCTGAGCAAAAATAGTCTGTAGAGACTGTCCTGAAAACCGAACTGCCATTAACGTCTTGTAAGCACTAAATTTGCAGCAGAAGAATGCTGGAATTATATGTCTGTGAAATGCCAAAGGCCTCTTTGATTTATCCCTAAGCAGAATGTTTCAGCTACATCTACATAAATATTTTAACAGGAATTTAATTTTCATTTTAGTCACACAATAAATCTTTTTATTGCACAACACCATCTTGTCCTAAATAAGTTACCTTTTGCATATGAACATGAAGATGGTTGTGTTCATTCTTATTTCTGATTTGAAGAATACGATTTGAATGTACACCATATCAGGGTGGTTATTTACATCAAAACCTTGCCATGGGCTGTTTAATTTTGTGTAGAGTATCTATTCATTTAGCTGTAACTTTTCCAATGACTATCAATTGACTTACATTTAACTTCAGCTCTGGACTTCTGAAAGGTAAACCAGAATAGAACAAGAGTGAAAAACAACAAACGGAAATCTAGAATAGGTATATTAGCAGCCATGCAAACACTGGCAGAGGAAAAATATCAGAACTTTACTGTTTTTTTTTAATTTTCAGTGCATTTTAGAAACAGCAGTAGGAACTCAGGCAGGTCCTGTCTGAATCTTTCTTACTGTGTATTTCAGATATCATTGCTGTCGCAGTTTGATTGTGCAGTGTTAGATATGGTGAGAATGTTTAGCTGGTAACTTATAATGTTTCAAGAGGATGATAAAGTGGGCACAGATTACTTTTTGTGCTTTGCAGGATGCTGGAAATAAGCTCCTAATGGTAGAAAGTTTGTCGTGAGCAGGGCAGTCTGGTGCATAGCTACCTGCCATTCTGAAGTCTGTTTGGCAACATGGAGCCCAAGCTACAGAACCAGGAGTGCTGGCAGCGTGGAGGAACAGGCACATCTGTAGATAGCCTTTTTGCCATTCTCTTTGCAAGCTCTTTACTTGCTTTCTTGCTGAAAGAAAATTGTGATGGAGCTACTGTAAATCTCTCTTCAGGCGTGAGAGTTCATTCTTCACAAATCATACTGCCCTGCCTGCAAATTGATTATCATTTCTAATTTATTCAATTTCAGAATCACAGGATAGAACATTTGCTCTAGCACTCAGAGGGGAACAAGCACAAGTGTAAATAAGAACTGGCAGTTAGAATTGGGCTGTTAAGGAAGAGATTTTCAGAGGCTTAAACAGAAGCTAATACCAAGCAACTCTAATCAAGTCTTTCAGGCTGAGCTGGTTACCTATCATTCATTTTTGTCTCTGCACATCTTCCTGTAAAACTGTCCTGTTTGATAAATTTTTGAAATTGGAGGTAAGCATATGTACTACAAACCTGTTGGCTTATTTTTTGAAAAGCTGACTTTAAATTTAGTTACCTGAAGAAGTTTTAGGCTACGAGCCAAACCGGCATAAATAAGTCAAGACATTATTATAGCCTTCCCCAAGGCAGTTGTCTGCTCTATAGAGAATTAAGAGAAGAAGAGACATTAAGGTTATCTAACCTGTATCATTTAGCAGGCTTATGCTGATTATAAAAAATTTTTAGAAAAGAATAACTGGACAATATGCAAAAAAGCCTTGGGCATCTTTAAACCTCAGATGACTCTCCTACTCACTGCATACAAATGTATGGTACGTAAGCAGATAGATGGCAATAGAAATGTAGGTGCAAAGACAGCCTGTTGAAAGATAGGCTCCAATATAGCACAGGGCACTGTAACGCAATTTTCTTTTCATTCCTGCTTTGAAAGGTAATTTGTAGTTGTCTTTGTAATTATTCAGTCTCTGACTTCTCTATTATGCCCATTAAGCCTAGGATTTCTTCTTTCTTATTAATTACTTTGGTCTTCCTCTTGTCTTTTCTATTTCTCTGATTGTCATATAAGCTGATCAGAGAAGAATTTAAAGAGAGCTAGAAACAGCAGTCTGTAGAAGACGACATGCTTCTTTTTAGGCAGAAGGAGGGTTATGGCAGAATCATTGCATTGTTTCCTTTAAGCCACCATGACTGCCAGAAAAGCCTCTCTTTTCCTTCTAAATCGCATACTGGAGAAAGAAGAAACACAGCAAATACGCTGTTGTGCTTCTCACACCTCAGCAAGAAGTTAATTGACCTACTTAGGAACACTGACATGCTTAGACAGTCTTCGTGCTTAATTAATAGAGTCATTGAATATCTGATTGAATGAGATCTTTGGAGGTCACCTGGTCCGATCTCCAGCTTGAAATGGGACTATTAACCAAGACCAGATCACAAGAGCCCTGGCTTTTTCTAATTGCATCTCCTGTCTGCTGCTGTGCTACACAAGTATGCTGTATGGAAGTCGTCTGTCTTTCCCAAAGTCACTTGGCATTCTTCATTTTTAGAGGCAGGCCACCAGCTCACCAAACCTTTATTTAGTTCAGACAGACAATGCTTAGCCCTGCTTTCTTCCCCCAGTTTCCTGTATCTTCCCTTAATTTATGGCCCTACCTGTAAGCCATAGAGCCTTCCCACCACTGGGTCAACAGTTCACATTCTGAGCTATTGTGTGAATGCTGTGTATTTTCCACTTGAATCCATTTGCAGTTATTTAGTGTAGGTATTTCTATAATTGTAACCTATTGGGAAAGTTCAGTGCTCAATGGTCCTTATGCTCACTGTTCATTTTTTACGGTACAGTGAACTACAACAGACTCTATCATAAAGCCTGTGGGAGTACTGGCTGATTCCAGGCCAGGCAAAGGACTCTTATTCTCTCCGTCTCTCTTCAGTCACTCGTGACTGCTCATTTTCGCTCTGTAAAATCCACTCCCAGCCACCTAATGTGTAATGACTCTTTTGCTCTACTCTGGTACAGAAAAAAATTCTGAACGGATTCATCATGGAGAAGGCAGAGAATTAAATCCACATTTTCTTGAGCTCAGGGGAGAAGTGCTGTGAAATTAAAAATGTTTACTTAGCTGTAAAGTTGTAATTGGGTGGCAGCAGATTGCCAGTACTCAGGAGTCAGGTAGCTGAAATTCCCACAAGGGAGTTCAATACCTTCCAAAAACTGGTGCAATATTTGCGTTACATGAAATTTCTCCTGTCCTGAAATCCTTCCATTTTGTTCACTGCTGAGTTGAGGGATCTGCTTGAAATAACTGACACAACTCACAGATGAGTCTGCTTTGATCAGAAGATCACAACTGGATTTTTCATCTCTAGATGGAAGTTTCTTAGCATAGAATATTCTGGAAAAAAAAATAGTCACAAAGCTTGCTTATCTTCAGAAATTAAGAACTTTTAAAATCAGAACATCCAGATCCAAATGCAAACCATGAACTGTCTGTGGCAGACTCGGTGAGATTAGCGGATAGTCAATGACACATTAGAAAAACAATTTGAACAATTGTACAAATTCTCTGACTAATGACAACAAAAGGCCTGAATCTCTGTATTCCCTGAGCACTTTAGAATCTCAGTTTAATATATTGCTGCTTTACTTCTGAACTAATGCAATTGTTTTTAAAAGAATGCCTTGCCATAGAGAGAGAAGTACAGAAGGTGTGTCTCAGAATGCTACCAACCACAGAGACTCTCAAAAGATGAATAATATAGGGAAGAATATGGAAATCTACCTGTTTATCGCAGCAACAGTTTTTTATTATCCATTTGGGCCATATAGTCTGTTAAGATATGAAGTCCTGCTGAATGATTTCTCAAGGACAAAGAGGTGATTTAAGCTTAGTCTTCTATTATTTAGAAAAAAATATTTATACAAAGTCGAGCAGTCTTAAATAGCTTCCGCTAGTTCAGATATCCTCCTGTTTGCTGTTGTGGTGGTTTCTGTGTTGAGAAATTTTTGGCTTTCTCATGGTCACATTTACACCTTTTAAAGCCTGTAATACCCATAGACAATTTACCCCTGCTTGTACAGCACAGTAAACTTTTCAGCACATGGAAGATATCTCTGATCTGTCACGTCTTAGGCAACAATGCCTCAGCTGTGCGTTTATTTACTACGTAGAAGAGTCTGTCTGCTGCTTCTGCAGATTCCACAAGACAGTCGGGTTGGCTGCTGGCTTCAGATCCCACACTGACCTAGCAGCCAATAACACTTCTGAAGAATACTCTGAATATTTACATTCAGCTAGAGTCCAGAGTCACTGATCTGCATCTGTACTGCAGATATGTAAAACAAGGTCTCACCTGTACCTAAGACATTTTTGAGTCTTTTATAAAGGAAAAAAAAATCATAATGGAGGTGCTCTTCATGTTTGAATATATTTATATAAAAACCTGGTTCTGAGAAAGTTCCTTAATTGGTTCACTACATGTAAGCTCCCAAGAGAAGTAGCTTGAGAAGGTAAACTACTGCAGTAAATAAATAAAGGTGAATTTGAAAATATTCAGGGTTCAACGTGATTTAGAAAAGCTCCGAAGAAATGTAAGGATCCTATAGAGGCCACTGTAAAGGTCTCAAGTGGCTTCTTCAGTACGCGGTATGAACTGAACACCTGCTGAAGACAATCGGCAACACAGCAACTTCCTCCCTTCCATTAAGCAAGGTACAAAACCCCCTGGAGCAACAAAAACCTTAAAAATTTGGGGGGGCCACAATACATTTTTCTTTCAGTGGGATGTACATGACGTAGTTACCGCTATTTCACAATGGAAATACTTCTGTTACCATAAGCCACTTTGAAGTAGTTCAAAAAATCAAATCCTCAATTAATTCACAATCTAGTCTGTATTTCACACTCAGTGATATGTAAGACTACGTTATATCCCTTGTCCTCTGCTCCCTTGCAGTTCTTCACAGAACCTGCTTTAAAAGCAATGTCAAAGTCTCAAAGTGCATTTTAAGCAGGGTATGGCTATCTTTATCCTGCAGATAAATCAGGACTCTCCTTCTTAGGTCACTCTATAAAGCCGGAGGGTTTTGCATCAACAAAGAAGCCTCAGCAGCAATGTAATCATGTGGATTATATAAAATTGGACCAGTTGATGGACTAATGAAGCCCTGTAAAACTAATGGATGTTGCTGAACTTTGGTATTCACATAAGAGAAATGTAGAGTGAACTAATTACAGTTTCTGTTCTGTGTCCTGTCATTCATTTCACAGCTTCCCTGAGTAACATTCCCTCAGCAACCATGCAGCAGCAAACTGTCCCCAAAGGTCACATGTAAAGTCATTATATAGAATCTGATGAGCGTTGTTTCTGGGCTCTAATTGGAAACTACATCATTTTGACTTGTCACAGCCCAGTTGTGCGAGTGCCTGTCGGTTGGTTCGTTCATGTCTATTAAACCTCTTGCAGTCTTAAAAGACCTTACGATGCTGAAGGAGCTTGCTGAATCAGGATCTCTCACCTTACATGGTCATTCACTGTTTGCTAACTAATGAGGAAAAAGCACCAAGTAAATGCAGCGAATGAGAACTTACTCTATCATTTATCCAACAATGCCAAAGCTCTTTAGAAACTAACTTTAATTAGTGCCCCATGGTGAAGGAAAACGTAATTATCCTCATTTTACAAAGTGAAGAAAAGAAGATTAAATGTCTGTCCCAATGTCATAGTGAATCAATGAAAGGAGCTTCCAGGAAGCCACTGTTCATCAAGGCTGTAAACAGTGCCAGGCTTTGGCAGAATGCAGCAGTAGCAGTTTGCTCAATACTTCTGCTTTTGGGCCT
This sequence comes from Ceryle rudis, assembly GCA_033439905.1. NCBI lineage: Eukaryota > Metazoa > Chordata > Aves > Coraciiformes > Cerylidae > Ceryle > Ceryle rudis. Next base: position 44,845 of record JAAGNO010021373.1, on the reverse strand, counting down.
CAGCAGAATATAACCTTCCACCCAATAAAAATATTTGATGAAACTTTATGCAGAGCACTAAGAAGATAGTCTCCCTGGACAATAAAGACTCAACTATTACATTATTCAGCCACCTCACTAAGACAGGATTCTCCTGCAGATGAGAGACTGCAATGTATATGGTCCTAGTAATGATGCTGGGCGCAGGCACCTAATGTTCTAGGACAGCCATTATGAAAAATAAGCACATTGCCGCACTGATATTTCCCCCTGGAGTATCCACTGTAGCCGAGCATTTGACTAGCATCCAAATTAATTTCTTCTGAAAAGCTTAGATGATGGGTTTTTCCCTCTCTTTTCCAGTATATCTTATAGCTAAAGAATTTTTAGTATTTTATCCCAAAGGTACTTGCATAGGAAAAGGGTTCGTTGTATTTTTTTGAGTGTGTGTGTAGATGTTACAAACACCCACACACTCAGGAAGTTCCATCTGAAAAAAGTGGGAAGAAAGTAGCTCCTTCCAAAGCCTCTAAAATCATTCTGAAAGTGTGAATTCATAGAAGGTAATCCAATCTCTGCTTTTAGTAAAGAGGAATGGAGAGAAAGGAATAAAAGGCAAAAAAAGACTAACTGCAGGACAACAAACTCCGGGAATGTATCAGAGATGTGCACGCAGATGGTTCGTGAGTGATTTGAAAAAAGTTTCAAATGCTTGTACCTCAGGATATGTCATTATCTTCTAGCTATCGCATGGAACTGAAGTTTGTATTAAATCAGTCAGCTTCACTACATGCCTAGTAGATAGTAAATCTTTATATAACATTCAGGCAAGCTGTTATATCACAGTTTCACAGCCTCCTTCCTAGGTGTTAGGCATTCTTTTTCTCCATGTCAGATCTTTAGCATTGGTTTCCTTCTTACTTCATCAGAGGAAGATGTTTAGTCCTGCTTGTGGTGGAGTACTTTTAAAAAAAAATCTATTAATTTCCCATCCTGGTTCATACACCAGACCACTCTCATGTGCCAGCCTCCCCCCACTACCTCAGCTATCCTTTCACTCAGACAAGATTTAATTTCTTCCAGAGGATATTAACTCTAAATCCCAACTGCATGCTTATCCACCCTGCCTGTTATTTCAGCCCAGCTCCTTGCTTGTGCTGCAGCTCTAATTACTTAGCTGGCCTGGGTCAGGGCTGCGCACCTCTGCTTTAAGAGGAAATGCCAGCACAGCGAGCGCACTAAGCCCCCGCACCAGCGCTGAGCCCCGCTTTAAATGACAGCGTCTCCAGAGCAGAGGAATGGGACACAGAGGAGCGTGTCTTAGGCTGACTTTTTCCTGCAGCCGATTAAGTTTGTCTGAGTTTTGTTTGCGGAGAATCTTTTGCGTGCTCTGCTGTAGTTAAGGCAAGAATTGTTTTCTGTTTAAAATGCGATGGATGGGTGGGTGGAAGAGGCAGCGAGCAGCTGCACAGAGCAGCTCAGGATGTGTCTGGAGGTGGGAGTTGCCAGGCAACTGCTGTCTGCACCGGCACCAACACCAGCAGCCGGGGAGAAGGGGCTACAGTGGGGCAGGTGGGAGGGTTATACTCTTTTTCCACTGTCTGTGAGATGTCCACAGATGTACCCATGCCAGGGCTGTGTTGTTCAGCAAGGGTGTTCATAGGATGATTGATTTGGGCGTTTGGCACTGTATCTTGCACATTGGGAACAGTTCTGTTGCTGTTCTCTCCGGAAAAGTGATTGCTAAAGAGCATTTATAGCTACACTAAAGTGATGTATACTACTCTGCATGACGAGCTACACCAGCTTTTCACTTAGCCTTCCTTTTATTATGCCTGATCTTCATCTAAGACAGATGAAATTAGTTCAGTATTTCCTTGAGGAAAGGTGTAAGACCTGGTTTCGGCAGCAGAACTGTGCATTTATGTATCAGCATATTTTCAGTACAGGAGTTTGGCTTAGGTAGAATTGTAGATGTCATCCAAGGTAATGTTCTGGGACGCTCCTCTACACATTTAGGCTCCTGAATGTGATCCAGGTCCAACTCTGCAGCTGCACATTGTCTGTGTTCTGGCTCTTATGTCTGTGGAAGGATAGAGGTGGTAAGGAAAGAGATAGAGATTCTCAAATAAGCATGAGATTGTGGAGAGCTTTTCTGTTTCAGTGGATATGTTTGGGAAGCCTTGAATAGGTAGCACCTGGAAACACTAGTGACAAAGTGTTAGTTTGGATGATAAATTCATCAGGCAGATTCTCTGAAGAGATTTTTGGCCAAGAGACTAGACTGAGATTTAGGGACAATTAATACAAGGCTCCCATGTTGATACCAAGTTCTTCAGTTGCTTGTGGACCAGCTCTTCGTGATGGGGTCTCACTTTTCTCTTGTATTGAGTCTATTAATGTTTGTGCAAATTGCCAGCTGGGAACTGACACAGGCATGTGAACCAGGCTGTCCCACATCCCCAGTATATGTCAGAACAGCTGGGCTAAAGCACCAAGACCTGTGTCTCAGACTATGCCTCCAGCAGCTGAACGGATGAGACAGACTATGTCTCCCACAGCCCTTTGGCAGCAGTGCAAGAGAGGAACACGTACTTGCAGAAATACCTGAGCCCTGGCACACACTGGGGCTGTGCTGTTACCGCCAGTTGACTGGTGCCTGGGGATCACTTATATACATTGCCAGACATGTAGCGTGAGATTTGTGTAGGGGTGGATGGCTTGTACTCCTTGCACATGGGGTTCTGCTGGCTGTTAGAGTATGCCTCTATGTAATATCATCTTCTCGTTTACCTGCAGCTTTTGTACAAAACTCCCTTTCACTCATGAATCTGAATAAATAGCACTGCTTAAATATGACAAGATTTACCAATTGCTTCCTGAATTTTCAATACTCATTTTGGTGTTAACATTCACCAAAGAAAAGAAATTATGCTTATAGAACTATATATTTAAAATCTCATTCATCATCTTTTTTTCTTCTCTCAGATCATTGCTCATTAACATCCTTATAGATTTAAACCTCTGGGTATGCTTTGTTCAGCTGTACAATTTATATTATGTAGAGACAGGGCTTTCCTTCAGGTATTCAGCAAAGCAATTAACAACCCTCTGAATACAAATGACAGCCTTCTGTGATGGATGTTCACATTTGTATCTCTTCTCATTCCGTTGCTATTCTGAATCCTGTATATTCATTTTCTTTTACACTTTCCTGGCAGGGATTTGTTTTGTACCACTGACTTCCAAGCACAAACTGGTTAGATGTTGCAGGGAGTACAGGAAGAGCAGTAGTTCTGTTGTGTCACTAGTTGTACCAGGATGCAGAGCATCAGGGAGGCCTAAGGCAGTAAGAAGCTGCCCCGAGCACAATCATTCTCCTTCAGATCTTTAAAGATACCTCTGATAATTGTATACTGCTTCCTCCTCTACACAGAAACCTTTTCCATGATGACTCAAGGACTTGAGGTAGGTGCTACAGGAGACTAAATACAATATGCTGGCTCAGAAAGAGGTATCCCATCTCAGTTCAGGAAGAGAAGAGGTAATTTTCTACTCCTTGCTGCAGTTATCTTGGACCAGGCAAAGCCCATAGGAGGGATTATTTGTCCCCTACCTCTGAAGGACAGACTGGTCTATAGAGAACTTCAAGTCTGACAGATAGTTTCACTATAGATGTATCTGACAGAAAACAAATCAATTGCCAAATAGAAGGAACTGTCTGGGCTGCATGGAGACCATTAGGCTGTCAGCTGTTGCCTCTTTTAGATGCCAGTGCTTATTGCAGTCTGGTTTTAGTCAATCTTAGGGCATTAGAGAAGCTTCAAAGCAGCACAAAGGAGTTAAAATCAATCAATCAATCTATCTCTTGAAATACCACAGCCAGTGACATCAAATGAAAAGGCTGTCCGTGGTGTGGCTGACCTGGGGCCATGCCAGCTGGCTGAGTTCTGAAACAGTAGCAAGAAAATAGGTCACTTCTACTTCTTAGTGTTTCTTTCACTTTTTAACTCCCTAGCAGAGTGGTTTGTACTAATGCAAAACCCAAAGCTGGCTCATGTCACAGTCCTAATCTTGATAATGGATGCAAACCTCTAAAAGGTGAAGGGAGAAGCTGTTAGTAATTCAGACCAGTTTTGAGAAAAAAAAGAAAAACGTATGTTGAAAATCTGTCAGGAAAAGCCCATTTCCGTGAGATTTTTCATTACCTTTTGATTTTGGTTTGTCTTGGAAACACTGAGAGGACTGTCATAGATTTATGTGCCAGTTTTGTTTGAGAGAATGATTTGAAACGTTTACTTTCCTATCAGAAATGAATATTTTCAAATTATGTAGTTTTGCTTCTACTCTAAAATCTCAAAAATCTAGAATCTTCCATATTGGTCATGTGCAAGATCTGTTTATTTGTATCTCTGAAAAAAAGGAGATCTTTTTAAAAAAAATAAAAAAAAAAAAGGCAAACAAAACAAAACACCCCACTTTACAATAAATATGTGTAGGATAGTTCATCCCTCCTCTAAAGAGGATGTCTTGCTGCAATGTCTGCTGATTTCACGGCTCTTCTCATGAGAAGTACAGCATACTTAATCTCCAGGTTTGGTGATGACTAATGATTTAGAGGCAGTGGTTTTCCTTCATTTATTTCCAGTGTTTTTTGAAGTCAGTAGACACTTGGGTCTTTTTTCACATGTCATTAATGAGTAGAGTATTCCACTTCCTTTAGTATAGCATGCCTTTTGACGTAAAGAAAAGATTTTGGCAAAACGAACCTGAAAGACTTGTTTGCACAGTCTTAGAGCACACAGATTAACACAGGGCAGGCAGTAAAGAAGAGAGAGATTCAAGATATCTATGTTACAAAATGACTCTGTGATAAACCAAACAAAGTGAAGAGCAGCCTCATGGAGGAAGAGATAGAAACTTCATCAGGAAGCTTGAAGTTAGAACAAACCAAATATTACTTAACCCCCCAACAAAACAACAGCAGCTTTGTACTAACAAGATGTGAGCCAAGATTTTTTTTCTGCATCACTATTTCTGTTCTTAATTAAGATTTTTTTAGAAACTAATCATTTGGGTCTAACATTCTGCCTTTTCCTTCAGCACATATTCCACTCTGGCTTTATCATGCTACATAAAGCAAAAGGTACATGAAGATAGATTCCAAATCGGCTTTGTGGCCTGAACTCCGTATTTCTTTGCAACTGTCCTGGCCACAGAACAAATCTATGCACCACCAAAACTTTCTTTCTAATAGCCCCCAGGAACCCATTTAATACATCATTCACTGCTCATTTGCAGATCATTCCTCTCCAGTTTGCTTTCTTAGATATATATTTTAAGGATGCACCAATGCACTGACAAGCTTGTTGTGCAATGAGCATTTCCAGCCATGGGCTTGAATAGTATTTTAGAATGGAGGATTTTATTATGTTAGCATTTCTAGTGCCACTGTACCACATCACTGGCTCCAAAAATTAGGAAAGAATAGAAAAAACGGGATGGGCAGTGGTTATTAGTTGAGGCTGTGGGGTAGCTGCAGTGATGGGTGAGCTCTGAGCCCACCAGTGGTAGCTTTTTGCTGGGGAGCAGAGGGGACCACCCACTTCTACCATTGCGTGTTTTATATTGGGTAAGGAATGAAAAGCGGGAGAGATTAGACAGCAGACTCTGTCCAGAGGCAGATCTGTGTTGTGATTTAGGGTTGTTCAGCCTGGAGAAGGCTCCAGGGAGACCTTATTGTTGCCTTCCAGTATCTGAAGGGGGCCTGCAAGAAAGCTGGGGAGGGACTTTATACAAGGGCTTGTAGTGATAGGATGAGGGTAGTGTCTTGAAACTGGAAGAGGGGAGATTTAGACTGGAAATGAGGAAGAAGTTCTTCACTGTGAGAGTGTTAAGACACTGTTAGAGTTTGTCCAGGGAAGTTGTGGATGCTCCATCACTGGAAGTGCTCAAGGCCAGGTTGGATGGGGCCTTGCACAACCTGGTCTTGTGGGAGGTGTCCCTGCCCATGGCAGGCAGGTCGGAACTCGATGATCTTTAAGGTCCCTTCCAAGAGAAACCATTCTATGATACTATGATTTCTTTGTTTTCATAACCGTCCCCAGTTTACCAGTTTGAAGAAGTAGTTCCTAGTCTTGGTCTAAGGTCCACCTCCCCTGAAAGGAATTTGATCTGAGCCAGTGACTCCTAAACAGTGTTACAAAGCATATTCTTGCCCTACAGCCTGAAGTCAGACCCCACTAGAGATCCAGCCTTGTCTACTCTTATAACCCATGCTACTGTGTGCTGCTGCATTGGGAAAAAAACCCCACCTTCTTGCTAAATAGTCAGAGAAATGTGAAACACCTGCTTCTTCCAGACTCTCCACAATGCAGTGGTGAGTGCATTCTTACTGCCATTAGAAATCATAATGGCAAAGTCTTGCTGCTACCTGTGCACCTTGAAAAAAAATAAATTAATTTGCTTCATTTTTAATGCACTTTGGCCAGTAGATGTTAAAGTCCTGAAAGAAACATTATTACTTTCTTATATGGAACTACTATATTTTCTTTTTACAATCCAACTTACAGAAAAAAAAAAAGGTTAAAATCACTACTACCTATAATAAAAAGAAAAGCTTTAGGCTTTGTGGCTTTTTATGGCTTGGAAATTTTTGTTTGGTTGAGACTTATTTATGTAGAAAAAGATAGAGTAATAAAAGAACAAACATGGATCCCATTTATTTAAAATATTCTCTGTGACCTCTATAGGTCATGGAACCAGTTCTACAAAACAAATCAGCAATTGTTACTATTGTCATATGTCCATAGATTAGCGTATGTTATGAACTGTAAACAGGGCTCACTTCTCTACCTCTTACAGGAGCCACATGCACAAAGTCTGCAGAATGTGGCAACAGCTTCAGTCAGACAGTGAATTGCAGCATGTGCCAGAGGATAAAGGCTGAGATTAGAGAGAGCAACAGGACTATACTTCATTTTGTTAGCTCAGCACAGACATGACAAGACTAAGGACAGCTGCTCAATGAGTTCATTGATATTGGAACATACGGAACACTCTGTCTGCTGCAATCTTATTAAGTGCAAGGATTTTGCTGTCCTTTGGACAGCTTTGGATGGACTCTAGAAAGCAAAGACGATACAGCTGTTAAGCCTCACCTTTCACCTTGGCTAGGGAAGTTTCTGAGGGAGCAGATGGTCCTGAGTTTCAAATCATGAATCACTGTCACAAAGTCTATGCTACATAGGGCTGTGTGGTGGGTTGACCTTGGCTGGATGCCAGGTGCTCACCAAGCAGTTCCATCGCTCCCTTTCTCAGCAGGATGGTGAGGGGAGAAAATAAGATGGAAAAAACCCTTGTGGGTCAAGATAAAGACAGTTTAATAATCTAAAAGCGAAGGCTGCTTGCAGAGGCAAAGGAAAAGGTTTATTCTCTACTTCCCACCAGGAGGCAACATCCAGCCACTTCCTGGGAACAAAGACATAAAAAAGATATAAATATCTAGATATACAAAGACAAGCATATATAAAAAGATATCTCTCTTTTTAAGATATAAAAAAGCCAAATTTGGATTTAATTTTACTAAGGAAATAAGAGCTGCAAAAGTGTAGGGGAGATGTTTGACACAGGGTGCAGCAGAAGAAAGTTGCAGCTTAAATGCAGCTTATAAGAACAGTGGATGAAAAACAAATTCACTGTCACTACAGTTACTTCAGAATAAGCTGTATGTGGAAAGTTGTGCCTGTTTAGGTGGAGAACATTAAGCACTTGCTGAAAAAATAGACTCTTCAGTATGATGGAAAACAAAATACTACATATGTGTGAGCCTTTGCCTTCATGATAAAAGTACATGTATTAAGTTGCCCAGCACATTGACCTGTATTTGATTCATGTAAATGTACCCAAAAAGATTAGGCACCAGATACATGATTTTACAACCAGGATTTAAAAATAAAATGATAAAATGATTTTTCCAGTTCTACATTACAGCTGTAAATGGCAAGTGTTTTTATCTTCCAATTTACTGAAAAGATTAGTAAAACGAAACACCTTTTCATGTCCAGATCTATTTAGGAACCACTGTTGTTTGAAAGTAACAAACAAGCTTTCATATTTAAAAAAAAACCCAAAAGCTGAGTTTCTGCTACAATGTGTATTTCTTCTGAAAAATTTGTCTCTATTAAATGTCTTTCCTTTCCAGCCTATCTATTTAATAATGGCAGTTTGTGAAATGTTTATACATGGCTATGTTCACACACAGGCTTTCGCTTCCAACTTTTTTCCTTGAAAGTACAAAAAAACCTGCTTGGCCTCACATCACATCTGAAACTGCATTACAAATGCATGAAACAAGGCACAGGAAATCAAAGAGATGGATTTTTCAAAGTCCATTTTGATAATCTTAGTGGAAACTATCCACCTAATTACTTTTCTCTGTGTTTTAAATTTTATTAATTGTTTTCCACTGCATCTTGTCTCTAGTGTGACATAGATTGCTCTTAATATGAGGCAGCAGCTGAAGATGAAAGAAAAAAACCAAACAAATGATCTTTACAAATAACTACATTTGCAAGTAGAGGCACAGTGTATGAATTCTCATGGCCAGAAGATTTCTTCTGTACACTCTGTCCATTTCCAGCTACAGGAAACACTTGTTAATGTGTTGTTAGCCCTGTGCAGAGGGCCGGCACTTGACTGATGTTCCATTTAAATGCCACTTAAGCTCTGCCCACCTCTGCCCTTTTCTGTAGCCTCCTGTGCAAGTGTTAATCTAGCTTGAGAGGGAATAGCAAACCTTATTACTAGCAGAAACAGAGAGGACAAACTAAAACTTTGAGTAAGAATGGACCAAAATTTGACTAAACATTTTCAGTGATCTTAATGGTTCTTGCACATTAAGAGAAATCCTTAATTTGGAGCAGGAGTGAATTTTTTCTGCTTTTACCATGTGAAAAATCAAGAGAAGTTCTGTTTCAGGCAATGAACATTTAGTCCAAAGATTTTGGTATGGCTGTAACATCATATTAATAAAGAACTGAAAAGAAGATAGGGACAGATGACTGCAGGTAATGGTCCCTTTAAAAGATGTGTTTTCATGCTTTTTTTTTCCCTGGTGATAACTCAAGAGAGCTATCAGATAATTACTTAAATATATGAGATGTGCTACCCATCCCAGGAAAAGGTTAGTGCCATTGTAGGCCGTGTAAATCTTCTTTCATGAAAAGGAACGTAAATGAAATGATCACCTAAGTCAAGGTTTTATAAAATATTGACTAGGATTATGTTTGCTTTGGGAGTAATTTTATTTTAATCCCTCATTTGAGATTCTATTCCTATTTACATTAGATGATCAATCAAGAGGTGTCATTGAAAGGCAGGTGGGAATAAGGTCAAAACTGCAATATGCTTACCTTAAGAATTATTGAATATTTCTTTCATAGACTTGCAAATAATGGCACAGATCTTTATCTTCTGGTGGTATTCCTCATAGATCCAGCTGTGCGGAAAATGGAGAATACGCTTCTCCCAGTGGACACCAAGAATGATCCCAGACTGCATGTTGCCAGTATCTAGTATCTTTGCTACTTCTGAATTTATTTAAAACTAGATCAGAATTTTAATTTGTAAAAAGGTAATACTTTGCATTTTTTAAAGGGGTCTCAGCGTATTACATTCGCAGAAAATCCAGGCTTTTATTTTGATGTCATTTTCTGAGTAGGGCTTCCTGAGAGACCTGAATTCTTCCAATTTAGGCCCCGAAGGAACTGACTTTTATTGCTGCTGCATGCCTGCCACATAATGCAGTGCAAAATGTTTCATGACGACATTTTATTTGGCAATAAAATGTAAACCCCTCACTGCTCTGGAGCTGTGCAATTTAATAAGAAACAAAAGCAGTCATCTTTATCCTTTAGCTTTTCATTCTGTTTTAGAGAGAAGAAAGGTTTCAAGAGAATGCAAAGGAAAACATCAACCAACAGAGGGTAGAAGAAATAAAGTAAGGGGCAAATAGATGTATTATTCAAACAAAACTAACAGAAGTTCTTGAGGTCTGAATTTGGACTTGTAATTTTGGTGGTTTAACAATTCCTGCAAAGGTCTGGTCCATCTGTCAGAGTATTGCAAACAGGCAACAGTTAAATGTGTTGCCAGCCAGATTAATGTGTTTTGAGATCTGAGACACAGGGTGTTGTGCCTGTGTAGCACTAAATGTAGTATCATGATATGTATTGAGAGGGCAATCTCTGCTTTCACTGGAGATCAGTCTTCACCTTTAAGATACAAACTTGCTTATCTTAGTTCATGTACACTAGGTGACATTTGGATGTAGAGGTTTTCAACCCTGAAATCATTTGTGTCAATAAAACAATTTTCCAAGTGAAGTTCCTAAGAATAAAAGAATCTCTGCAGAAAGGTTTTTACAAGTTCAGCAAATCAGGATTCATGACCTAAACAAAGCCCAACAGATATTCAGCAACTAGAGAGTTTTAGTACTTAGTTGACAATAGAAGCGCATAACGCTTTGGATATGTAGGAATATATATTTAAGATTATATATAAGACTTCAGTGTGTAGTATCTCTTCTTATTCTAAAAAAAAAGTAGCTAATAATACTTAAAAGGCTGTCTTGAAAATTAATTGAAGTATGTTTAGTAGCACTAAAAAACCTTAATGTCCCACGTCATTGCCAAGTGCTATTATTGTGTGCTGAACAATAGCATCGGCCAGAGATTGTACCAGTCCGGGACTAAAAATACCCAGGGATAAAGACGTCCAGAAGCTTCAAAAGAAGCAGCCACCAAAGCTTATGCTGAAAGGAGAGAGTGCTGGTGGCATACCAGGAGAATTTACCAAAGAATCTGTTCCTTTCCCAGTTAATGGCTTCACATTGGTTACTCGTTAGGCTTTCCTTTGAACAAAAACACAAGGGCTTTTTTTTTCCCAGAAAATTCCTTTAAAAAGATAAAGCTCATAGATTTTCTTCACAAAATCACACAAAAGAGGCCTTCTTAAATCTACCCACATTTTATTTTCACTTATAATCCTTCCAGGAATTTTCCTCACCATTCTATATGATGTGGGCTTGTAAGTATTCTGTCATGTAGCAACGCATACGTCAAGTTCTCCTGTGCTAAAAACCACTGGATATAACTTTTAATAATTGACCTAAATTTGGCAAATATGTGTAGATGCATTATAATCAATAAAGTTCAAAATAATATGACAAGGTATTTTTTTCTGACTGTAATGACAATGAGGAGACAAATTATTAGTAGGAGCTTAGAGAAATAGTGCTATTATGCCATGGAAAAAAAACACGTAAGAGAGATGTCAGATCAATCCTGAAAGCTGTGTCCATGTCACACTTTTCAGGAAGTTAATAACTGAAATACCCATATTGCTTTCTCTTCTGAAATTAACCAGATTTCTTCTGTCTTGATCTCCTTTATGCCATATTTCGACGTAGACGAAGTAATTTTCTTCCCCTTTATCTGATTGAAATTTGAATCACATCTCACTGTTCAACTGATTAAACTTTTATCCTTGCATAGCTACATTTGAAAAAGAGATAAGGAGACATTTGCATGATCTGGGCTAGATCCTTGGTTAAGGATGGACTGCATACAGAGGTGGCTGTGTTGGTGCACTGAGAGCACGTTCAAAGACGCGTGTACGTGGTATCGGTTTGCTAATTATATTTCTTGGACTTTTGCCTTCTGTATTGTAACACTACTAACTGGCCTGCTCTAGTGACATGACACTTTTCACTTGACTTTGCTTGTTTTTTTAGGTGACAGTGTATAAGGGCATCTGTTTCAGGAGAAAAACAGATTTGAACTCACATTGTTAGAGGCCCTTTTTTGCACACAAACACTTTTTTATGGATGATGACAAATTTTAGAATACCATTAAAATATCGTTATGTGCGGAAAGCACCAACTGGGTTTTGCAAGGCGAAGGGAATCATCAGTGGTATGTCTATTCAACCCTTCGGAGAAATTCCATTTTTCTCCCCAGAAATAAATTATGAGAGCTGTACCATACTTTGACAATGATTTTGCATTGTTCAACGCTATTGAGCAATAATTCACAATAGGCATTCCTAATACAAGGCAAATTCTGGACCATTAATTATGACATGATTTATAGACAATTTTGAATAGTGAAAAAGAAAGATATGCCCTTTTTATTGGGCATATTCAAAAAATGGTCAAACTGTTTGAAAAATCATTCTCATACCTCCTGAACATCCTTGAAAGCTCCTTCTGCCTCCTTCCTTGAAAACACTCCCAGAGAGGCATTCAAAACTTCCAAACTAGTTTGAGGTTTAATCCCATGTTCTACATGTTGAAATAATTTCACTGTGCCTAAGTTGAATGAAATGGAATCTAAAAGAACTTGCTACATATTTCTATCTAGATGCATGTAGGGAAAGCCCCTTCCTGGTTGTGTTTTTAATATTCTTACCCTTCCTTCAGCGGTACTCCAGCTATGTATGTTAGCAAGGAGATTTACCTAGCAGTTGAATAGGGAGGTAGCATTTTCCCAGTATTTGCAGTATTAGTCATGAAAGTTTCCTCCAGAACTGTTGTGTAAATTTCAAAGTTGGAAAAAAAAAATCCTAGAAAAATATAATTATTTGGTTTTATTAAAGTGAAACTGTTTTTCATGACATGGTCTCCTGGCATGCACAGATAAATTCATAGTAATGGCTTTGTCGTTCTGTGTTATGGTCTCCCTTCAGGTTTTGATTTGGAGCAACAGTCTTACATAAATTTCAAGCACCGAGTCAAATTCTGTGCTCTCTACTCAGTTCTTTCTGAGACCTTACTTGAAAATACCCTATTAAATAAAAAGTGTCTGAATGTTTATGCTGAGGCACTTAAGAAAAAAGAAACAACTTGCTCAAGCATTTCACATTGTTAGCATTTCACACTGGAGTCCTTTTCTCAATGCTTTAGTTCCCAAATGCATCCTTAGCTTAGATCCCTGTTTTGCAGGAAGTTTAGGATCCCTGTGGACAGTTTGGCTCAGCGGGTCTGCACTGCCAGATGTTATTTTAGGGCCACGCTGACCCCACTGTATGTTAGGTCTGCAGTTGATTAACTGATGATGCTAAGGGTGGGAGGGAAGAAGTGGAATGTGCTTAAATCACGTTAGGAGCAAGGAATCTGCATGCATGGCTGAAGACGCCTCTAGATCACCAAGAGGAATAATGACATGGTAGGCAATTAAAGAAGAGAGTAAGCAGCTCAGCAGCTGATGAAAAAATTTCTTTCAGTCCCTGGTGTAGAAGCCATTGGGGAAATTCCTATTCCAAAGGACACGTTTCAAATAGAAATAACAGCATGGTCTTGACAGAGATGGAAGTCTCAGAGGGGGAAGTTGTGGAGCGACTCAGCAACAAGGATGGCAGAATATTCATTTGAGAGACCTGAAGTACTGAAAGTGTGAAGTAGGAGAGCTAATGAAAAGGAATTTAGTCTTAAAATGGTGACTATACTGGAAATGGGGAAGTCATTTCTTGCTTACATCAATTGAAACAGGACCCAGGGAAAATCCTGCAAATTAAGCCTTGATAAACTGTAGTTTTGCTCAGGGGAATGCCCTGAAAAGCTTAATTAAAGAGTAAGGTAAGTAAGTGTAACCTGATATAGTTGTGCCAGCCCAGATCCTGTAAGGAAAAGTGTCTCATTTATTATGCAGCGTTGTTTGAAACAGTTAACAAAGTAGATAAAGGCGAATATAATAGTTTACTGGAGTGCTGGCAAATATAAACTCTTCAAAAGGTTACAAAAAATATTTTAAATATCCACAGGGACAATTATGGTAACAACTCACCACAACATGAAAATATTGACATGAAAAATAACGTGGAACTTCCTACAATATCCAAGAACTCCCTGATTTTATTTTTCTTTGCCTGTTGCCAACAGCATGCAAGCACAGATCAGTGAGAGGCAGAAGTAGAATCCCAGAATTACAGAATGATAATGGCTGAAAGGGACCTCTGGAGATATCTAGTAGGTGTATGTGTTATATGGCAGGTACATATATGGCTTATATATGACATAAGCATGACATACACAAATATGGCATACATAGAGTATATGCCTGTGTTGTATATATGGCAGGGTGAAAGTGAAGGTGCACTGGGAATACATTAGAAATTCCTAAACGCTACAAAGAACTTTTCTGGGGTACAAGGTTGAAGGACAGACATTATGTCAATGGACCACCCATACGTATTGTAGTGTTGATGTGAAAGAGGAAGCTGAAATCATCCTGTAGATGTGGACATCATCCTTGGATGTGGACAGCTGCTCAGCCACTCCTCAAGACTGATCTCGCAGAGCTGAGTAAATGTGGCCAAAAAATCTGTACCTCCCAGTGAGAAAAGAAAATCTTAAAAATTCTGAACGACTGTGCACTTGAATCAATATTTCTGACATTCCTTTTCACAAAACAGACTGTACAACTTTTAGTATTTACTGAGATGTTTTATGACAGCCAAAGACCCAAAAAACATAAAGAGATTTTCTGTCCCTTCACCATGAGGAATCAGATACTCAGTCCTTGGCATGTGTTCTTGTTCCTTAAAACCACTACATACTCCTAGGTGGCTTAAACCAGAAGCCTCTCTTTACATTAACATACCCTTCCAGGCCAAGTAAGAAATATTCTTCTGCTAACATAAACTCATTGGCAGAAGTCGAAGTGGATTACTCTGTTTTCAGGTCTGTGTAGTAAAATATCATGGAATTTGCCCTCAGTCCTCTCCATTTCTTTGTGGTACAAAACAGATCAGGATAAGGTTTTTCCCTGGGAGAATCATAGGGAGCTTTTATGGAGCTCATAAACCTCCTCCCTCAGTGCCTGCTCTGAATGACGGAGCCTGTATATAGCAAGGTCCTTGGCTTTGGCCAGCTTTTTCCAACGTAATGAGGTGTTGGGTGCAGAAAGCCAGATGTGCATAGCCTTGAAGTATCTCAGCAGCAGAGGACTGGTAGGAGTTTCATGGGGATGAAAGCAAGGAACTGAAATAATGGAGATAGACATCCATCTGGTGTTCCCCATGTATTGCTTCATGTCACCCATTTTTTTTTTCTTGCCTGTCACAAGGAAGAGGCTGTCTTATGAGAAATCTACTGCCAAATACAGGGATTGATATCAATACAATGTCAATATCAATACAATACCGAAATTACACTGAGGATGAAGAATAGCTAATGGTAAACTGGGAGATGAAAAAAAAAGAAGAAAGAACTGTAAGGCCTTGAGAAGTGCAGTAATGCAAATGTGACAAATGTAATAGTACAAAAGTAAAAGATCATGCACTGAGGAGGAAGGGAATTTCTGTAATCAGCTGGGAGCTGATCAGCCAGATGTGGCAGAGTGGAAGAAAGATGTGGGTGTATAAATCAATCATAGAATGAATCTGAGCAACCAGGATGATGTGCCTGTAGGAAAACATTCATTCCATACTTGGGAATATCAGAAAGGATGTGCCTGTCACGGAACTGTGTACTGTGTATTTTGTACAAGACTCTGGTAAGGCCTTGTGTATATAGTTCTGGCTGACTTTTTTTTCAGGAAAAGTGAGGGAGGAAGAAGAAGTTTAAACTAAAGGACAATAGCAGTAGCATGAGGGGTCTGGCGTAGGTCTCTTCGAGTTTACGTTTCTGAGTGAAGGCTTTACTATATTAGTAGGTGTGATTTTTTTGTGGATCCATGTATAAAGCGTGGACTTCGAAGCATTAATACAGTATTTTCACAGGATTAAATGTTATACGTCTTAGTAAAGCCCTATAGTGCAAAAATATTACAGTTGAATTTTAGGTAATACAGGTAAAACTAAAGTAAACTCCAGACAACCTCCCTTTCTGACTAGTCGATGATACTTTCAGACAGTGTCATTTCCTTGGGATGAAAGCAGGTAGAGTTTTTAAACACCCTTTGGTTAAAGTATGTGTATTCTTCCTTGCGCCACTTCTATTTGGAATAAATACTATTTATTTAGCTCCCACATTTTTTTCCCTATTGTGATTAGTTTTCAAGTCAAGAAGATTTGAAGAAATCCAGACAAGAGTTTAATCTCAAAATATGTACCCATAAAGCCATTTCCAGCAAAGTCACTAGTTTCACTCTTGCCAAGCTATTTAAACAAATTCCTGTAATTAAAATGATTTCAACAAATCCTGAGGATAAGGCGATTTCATCTGTCTTTGATATTTACCAGTCCCTTTTTTTCCCCTGCTGATCTGTCAGTCCATGACCTTGAAATCATTATTACTCAGACTCTAGCAAACTATAGCTCATTATGGTTTCTTTTCTCCACAGGCAGCAGATATACTTTTTTTTAACTTTTAAATGTTGAAGTTTATAATTAATATAATTTAAATTACAAGGCACCTAATTTTAGTATCGTAAACAGAAGAAAATGTTAAACCTTTTTTTGTGCCCTGGAGCTGGGAGTGTCTAGGTTTCAGAAAAGACTCAGTTCTCTAATCATCTGACTCTAGTGGCAGAATAATTTAACTTGTAGGGACACACATTCTTAAAAGACCAGTTAAAGAAGAAACTTAAGAGATCTGCATTGTTTAAGATGCAAATCCCAGCTTATGGCATTGAAAGACTGTCCCAGTCAAATGATCTGAAAAGAAAATATTACAATCCCATTCTTTGGCATGGCTAAAAACATGGTCAGAATAAGTTGCCTTGCTGCTATGTTAACTCATGATGAGTGAAAGGTCATTAGGAAAGTTGATGTCAAGTGTTGCCACCTAATGTCTCGCAATCCTTGTGACTGATAGGGTCATCTCTGCTCTTGAAATAGTGGGATGATGAGCCAAGATGATACAATTTTTTTATTTTTCAAGATTTTTTTTGGTATCAGTTCAGAGAGGTAAAGTACACAGCAAGAATGCGATTCTGCAGAGAAAAGAAAAATATTTCTTTACCAATACAGATCAATAAGGTCCTATTTGATAGTAAGACTCACCCTGTAGAGCCTCAACATACATTAGCAATTGCACGCAGTACAACCTTAATAGAAGATTGTGCTATTCACTCAGTGCAGATGATACTGTAGCAAGGCAAAGTCAAAATCAAAATTAAAATGAACATGTCTTATTCCAGAGCATCCATTATTTTTGACAATTCAAGAGGAAGAAAACTTGCTTGCCGTGGATAAGGAACATTGTTCAGAGAGCTCGATTCAATGGCAGTTTTATTTCCACTTGGAATCAGTTAACTCTGTATTGCTGTATTCTTTCCAGAAAAAGATTGCTTGTTTTGTTTTGCTTTTTAATGGATGGATTTCTGTAAAAGAATAGGAGGATGCATTATGGAATTTGTGTTTAGAGGAGCCCTTGGATCACCTCTGTGATCTAACATCCAGATGATGAGGGCTGTGGCTTTGAAAAAGTTGATGAATAATGCATTTGTCTGATAATATTCAGTTGGGTGTTTTCACTCCCTGCACAATTGTCTGTTCTAAGCTTGGTGTCTTATACTGGTACATAACCATCCACTTCACTTCTTAGCCACGTCTGCCATATTGCCATCAGCACGGGCATGCTTTTTTTGGAGTTTAAAATTTTCATGTATAAAATGTTTATGAATTTGAATGATAGAATTGTTTATGAGTAATTTCCCATGCATGCTGGAGTCTTTAAAATGGCTTATTGTGTCTGGCTGTACCATCTGCAGAGAAAGTCACTAGACTTTTCGATGGCTCTCATGAGAAAGGGCTTTTTTAAGCCTTTGTTTTGTTCTAATCAGTGCTTTTTTCAATGCCACATAAACTGCATATTGAAAGTAAAACAAAAAATGTCTGTAAATATATTCACTTTTAACTACAGCTAGGGAGTTAGCGTTTGGATTAATGACACAGTAATTAATAGTGAAATTCCATGCCCTTCTTTAGGAAGTACAATGTTAATGACATCAGCTTTGGCCCAAAGGGAATCTTCAGATTCAGTCAGAATTAGCACAAAAAACTGCTAGCAGCTCTTCCATTACATTTAAGTTATGTGAAAGCATCTTGTTAGCATCTGTGATTGTAAGATAAGTGACTATGCAAAATGACACTGTGGCTTTTCATATTTGTTGTTGTTCTCCATAGGTTACATATCATCTCTGGTCAGTTTACATTTTAAAAGCTCTTTTTCCCCTCCATGTACTCATAATACAGGATTCTGAGATAGTTCTAGCTGCAAAAGTATTGTCCTGATGTAGTGAGACCTACCAGATCCTCCCAAAAAAACAATGTGGGAAGTATATAGTGTTTTGTTTTTTTCTTTCTAATTAGCTATACATCATATTATCGTATTTTGAAAATGTTAGTATGGTCACAAAGTAATTGAAAGGATGATAATTTTCATAATGAGAAGATATGACTTCTGTCTTCTATTTCTGTCTCCAAAATGAAAGTATTAATGTGTCTTTTTACATGGCCTCTCCAAGGAAGGGAGAGTAAGAGTTAGAATTAAATGAAGTTGCTGTTACACTACTGTAATATGTCTAATCATAATAAAGGAGTACTGATTTTGATTCTGTAGAGGACACATTTGCAAATCCTGGAATGGTTATTTTATCACTAGCTCTTTAAGATAGAGATTCCCTCTGCAAACAGCTGTATCACCTATGATCACCTATGTGTTCCTATGAGCTGTTTTTTATGGCCTTCAGTTCTCCTAAAGAAAAAATAACATAAAATGAGCATTTCAGGCAGTCAGACAGGATAGAATAAACAGGATATGAAAATGGTTTGGGCTAACTTGAGTGACTGCCTGGAGGACAGAATCAATTTATAGAGGGTGATGAATAACATGGGGTAGGGGAAAGTGTATAATATCTCCAGCTGGCACAGCAAGAGTCAGAAAAGAAAGTATGCCTGCAGCCTAAGAAATACAAGCTGCAATAAAAGGATGCTGGAACTGAATCTCTCTCACCTTCACTAGCATATACATTATATCTATGCAAGGGAGTATAAAAATACAAGCAAAGAAGACTTCCCTACTGATACTTATGAGAATACGTAAGCCCCTGCCTGAAATTATGTCTTAAAAGTTCCCAAATAAGGGAGAACTAGTCCCACCATTGCACCCTTTTCATATAATAGGTGAGTTATTTTGGACATTATAGGGAATGGTTCTAGTCTCAGCTAAACTGCTTAATATGCTGAATGATAAGAAATTCAGTGCCTTGTTTATAAAGCATATTTAGGTCATGCTCTGCATTAGGACTACTCGCATAGAACAGCTGATGTCTGATGTGCTTCTCTCCTTCCAATGGTTTTAGAAACAAGAAAAATAGAGAAGGCAAATGAGGGATGAAAATGCATCCAAACAATGAAATGCAGTGTTATTAAAGTAACATTAATCTCTATGAAGTTGAAAGAAAATATGCTTTTCCTGTTCCTCAGAGGGTGTACATACACTGAGTGCACTGTATAAACTATTTAATACAGGAAGTATATAAAAAGGTTAGACTTCAAAAGTTTTGGCATGCATATAATGTAACTGTATCTGGTTCAACTCTGACCATATCAGTTGTAGTAATTTTCTTCAGATATAAGAAGGAAAAAGGAAATTTCTTTTGCACAGCTGAACATCTGCTGCAGGGTACAAATTTTGACAAACTGACACATTTTGGTCTGAAATATTTTATGGAAAAGAAAAAAATAAGTCCTCCTGGGTATTAAATATTTCATGCAGTACCTGAAAAAAACATGTTGGAAGTAAGTTTCACTTATTTTCAATTGAGAGCTAGCATCCAAGGAGTTTATGAACCAGTGAAAAAGATCAGCAGAGTTAATTGTTTTTATGTAAAGTTTACTTTAAGGATGCTAACAGGAGGTTTCTTTTAGAAAACTGATAAGGAAGCTGCAGCATAACTTTAAACGAGACTATGTCTGGGCTGTCAAACACAGAATGGAGAAAAATAATGCAAGGAGCTTTGCCTGGCTTCTTGAACTTCTTCAGGGGAACTATTTTCATTCCTACTTCCTGGGCAAAATAATTTTGTTTTACCTCACACATTTTCAGTAGGTTAAATGGATTTAGTGATGTTTAGTGACTCTAGAAGTCTCTAATATAAATGCTGCAATAATATTTAAATTACATAAGGTATCCACGGCCTTTCCAAATCCTTGAACAACTTAAAGCCATCCTCATCCATCTTTGCTGCTGAGATACCATTTCAGAAACTCAGATCTCCTGCTGCCTGCAGAAGCTAGGTGCAGATGACGCTTAGCTTCCTGTGGCCAGGATGAAGAAGTCTGTCATGCAGATGTCAATTGGTTAAAAACCCCCAAACATATAACTAAAAGATCAGCTGAGTTGGCCTTTCCAGACACAGAGAAAATTGAAATACCTTTTCTAAAAAGAAGAAAGCATTTCAAGGATATTCTATAGTAACTTCACCTGCCAGGTTGCAATCACAGGCTTATGTTAGATTAATCAATGTTCCAAGACACATAAAAATAGCAGAAAGAAATGTTTTCTGTCATCATTGGCTTTCCAAGACACATTACGTTTTTCAACTGGATCAAGTCCTAGCAACTATGATTCATGTAATCTAAAGGTTACTCGGTACCAATCTAATGCTGGAAATGGTGGGAGAAAAGGCAGTGGTCCCTCTGGTCCCTCTGCATTAACATATGCATCCTTTTAGAAGTAAAAATAAAATATGTGTAAGAGGTTGTATAGACAAAGGGCATCTAGATGGAGTAATAGCAAGGGATTATTATTCATTTTGGGTAATGCAGACTGTTGACCTATAAATGCCATATATGAGGAAAAGGACCAACCTTTACTCCTTACTTTTTAGATATCTGCACTAAACTGTTCCCTCAGTAAGTGGCAGTTTATCATTCAGGCTGTAGAGCCTGCTAGATTATGAAGTACCAAATGTTCCTGTGGTCTATCTGTTCTTGGAATGTAAAGTGAAAATGGCACCAATTCTTCTCTTGCTGCATTAAGTGAAGTGAGTCCCTGAGGGCACTAATTAGCCAAATGTCACAATAAGCAGGTTTATGTTTTGCTCTTAAACTTGCCAGTCACTTAAGATAAGATGTAAAAAATGGTGAAACAACCCCAGAACTTTATTCCAGGAAAATGGAAACCTCTCTTCAGAGGAAGATTCATGCCTTTTCTAACACTAATGTCTGAGGTTAAACATACAAGCCAGCTACAACAAAACGTGGTTAGGTGCCATTCTGAACCTCTACCGAGGCCTGAATTTCTCCCCCCACCACATATGTATGTGAATATAACTCGGTTTGTGTGTACATCATTCAATAAGTGTATATTTGATGGGGAAAAAAAACCAAGGAGCATTATAGTAAGAAAAATACATAGATGAAGGAAGTTGTACAGCAGATGCTCCTATCAATACTATGAAAAGTATTGCAAGTGTGCACTCAGATAAGGAAATGATCTTTAAGCCAATCTGGGTTTTCTTGGTCTGTTTTTCATATAATCTTAGTAAATAATTAGTAACATATTCTCATCTTCTTCTCTTTGTCCTCCAAGAATGTCTGTGTTTTGATCTAAGGTATTTGCTGCCAGTAGTTGTACAAACAGTAACTGAGCATAACCAGTTACCTGGAGTCTTCGTAGGACTTTATGAAGTTCTGTGAAGGTCAAGAAGCTCCTGTTCCTCAGCTGCTTGGTGTTCTTTTTCCTCTGAAATATAATGATTTCAAAAAGTGGCTAAATTCATGGAAAAGAAATGCTGCAACAGCTATTCAAACAAACAAAAAGAAGGTACCTTTTGCTTGAGCAATCTTTGAGTCTAGTTTTAGGATGGAATTCTAAGCACTAACATAACATTATTTGGGCTTATAACATACGTGATGTAAAATGCTCTGCAGAGCCATCAGATTCTAATTTAAGAGCTTAAAGTTAAGAAGCTTGAAAATTCCCATGTGCCTAGAATAACCTTAAGGTGTCTTTCAGCTTTTCAAGAGAAAGTGTCATCTCTGTGATAAGACAAGGACCCAAAATAGATGAATCTTCTGCTGTTGTCATAGATCTAACAGATCAGAGGATATTTATTTATCAATATGACACTTGGGTAGTGAGATTTATTTACTTTACCTAGCTTCATTAACTAATGTATGCAAATACTTTGAATTTAGTAAATGAAGAAAGGCTGCCACATCAAAATAAAGCCGCATTATTAATGGTGCTGCTATTTTTTAGTGGCTTCTGGGTATGCCTTAGCGTGCATATATCCTCTTCTACATGGAGGAATAACTTTCTCCCCGCTGCTCTTTACTGCTTAATCTTACAACCTTGTTGTGAGAAAACACATAGTTTAGGAGTAGGTTTTGTTTCAAGGGCACCATTGCACCATTTCAGAATCAGGGCTGTTTTCTGTTTGGTTTTTTGTGTGGTGTTTTGTTTTTTTTTTTTTTTGTTTTGTGGTTGTTTTTTTTTTTTGTTTGTTTGTTTGTTTGTTTGTTTTTTCTGTATCACATGAATGAGCAATCAATCAGAGTAGAGTTCTGAAATCTGGAAAAAGAATAGTTACTTGCTCTGCAAATGCTGTTTCTTTTAGAAGATCCCATCACAGAGGAGAGCATTCTTCACTGTTAATGCTTAGTGAGATGCTAATTTGTTTTTTCTTTAATAAAAGAATGAGTGGCATACAAGGTTTCATTTTGACCAGGGATGGAACCCAGTCAGAACATGACAAGTAACATTAAAAGAGCACAATAATTTCTCATCTATCGATGACCTTTAAAGAGAATTGTAGTTATTACCTTAGAATATTCTCTCATTTATTACCTGTCTCGTAATTGAATTCAGATGCCTTTATGTAGCAGAAATATAGATGCTTCGCTTCAAAACAGAGAAATATGATTTAACTCTTATAATGGCTGCAGGCACTGAAGTCTAATTCAATTTTTTTTTCACATTATATGGGATTTTTGAAGATGATGGTGGTTACTAGACCAGGCAGTTCACTGGAGAGAGTAGAATGAGTTTATGACTTAAGGCTAAATTAGTTATAAAAGCGTATTTTTCTCAGATCTGGCAGAAGTTCATTAAACTGATTAGGTGTGCTTCCTGAATAACAATCTATAAGATATTACTATTAGTAGTAAATTCTGTTACATTGTAAGCAAAACGTTGGATATTGAGATGTGAAAAATTATTTGAACATTCACCCTTTTACAGAATTAAAAGTCAACCAAGTCCATCTTTGATGCAGCCAAACTCAGTGGCAGAATTAGGTTTGTCATTTTCTGATCCCAGGCACTTCCAAATATCTTTTATTTCACCTTTTTCATTCCAGTGCTCTTGCACTAGGCATTCAAGTTCAGAATTCTTTCTGACATTACAAGCTGGAAGGCTTTACATTGTGGTTAACTCCTCGATGGCTTTTCTACGCTTGAATGTTTTCTGCTTGAATGTTTTCTATAGTGGAGCATTTTCCTGAGATGTCAATCAAATGTTACCCTACTTGTTCTTCAGCTCAACTTTGACATAATGGCAGGTGTTGCTACTCCTAAATGGACAAACGTAGGAACACTTAGCAATAATTAAAATGGAAAGATGTAATCTGCTGAAAGAAAAGTTTGTGAAGGCAGTAACTTCTTGAAGCACACTTAGATTATCTTGTTCATCATAAAAAATGTATCATTAGTATAATTTGGTTTACTGTATCTTGTGAGAAAAGACATAGATACAGAATCCAGCAAGTATTTATACCACTGATAAATGCAACTCCATGATCCTAGTCTTCAAGTTTACAAAAGTTAGGAGATTCTGTAATCATCACTGACAGTTTATTAAAAACTCTTGGCTCAGTGGGCAGCAGCAGTTCAAAAATGGTGGATATCATCCAGATATAGAGAACAAGACAGAGGATGTAATTTTTCCTCCATATAAAACTTGAATGTGGTCACATTTTGAGTGATGTATTCAGTTCTACTTTCCACTTGCTTTTTTTCATAGTGGTTAATGAGCTGATGAAATTTTCAGGCTCAGAAGCTTATGGAGGCAGATAGTAACAGGAGGTTCAGAAAAGGATTGGACCAGTTGATGCCGTGGGTGAATAAATACATATCCAGAGGATATATATGTTTGTGTGCCCTGTCTTAGCAGCAGCTCTAGTGGCTATAGTCAGATCAAAATAATTGGCCAGGTTGAGCTGACCCATTTCTTAAACTCTAACAAGCGTTATTCTGCTCACATTGCTCATTGTTTGTCTGTTTAAGTGTTTCATCTTCTAATTCTTAATTGGCTTGTAAAACTTACTTACCTGAGCTGTCTCTTACTATGTTTTACTAAGGGAATGGTATCCCAACTACACAGAAATCTTTAGACTTAATTTTAATATTTGTAATCCTTCTATTTGGAAAAATATTATTAAAATATTATCATTTTGAATATTCAAACATATGTACCTTGGATTAGTCACAGAAACGGTGTAGGCGATTTAATGATATATACCAGGAGAACAGGTAACTCATGCTTCTTTGAGAGAAAGGGTGTCTACATTGGCATTGACAGTGTTCTCTGGAATGAATGGTGTGGGCAAAAGAGACTACTTGGGTACACAGTCTTTTCACGAGGTCATCATGGTTTTTCAAAGGCACCTTCTCTCTGCAAACCTGGTTTCTCAAATAACGAGTAGCATGTACATTGAAAACGATTTTCCAGAGGTTGAACTGAGTGATTTAAATTGCAGGCTCCTGGTTAAACTTGTTCAGCACTATTTAAAACAACCCCAAAGCTAATCTGCCCAAGACATTATAACCTCACAGTTAATGAGGCTTGTTTTGATTCTGATGAGAATTTTCTTTTCAGGACGGGCATAAGTTCAACAAGTCATGGTAAAAAACGATTTGAACCAGAACACTCATGGGCCTTTGCCCTGTCTCCTTTAATCAAGCTTTTCAGACTGAAACAGTTAAAGTAAGGTCCAGCATTGTTGTTTGGGTTATTACTTTGGCAGTAGTCCACATTTCTTTAGCAATTCAGAGCACATGAGAACTGTCCTACTGATAATAGACCCAAGCTAGTCTTCAAGGCTTCACATGCATGAACCAGAGAGAAAAGGCAAAGCATGTGGAAGAAAAGAGGACCAGGAGTGTCATGTTCAGGGTGAGGTTGCTACAGAGTAAAAAGTTCATTTTCACTGCAAAACTTGTGTGCTGAAGGGAACAAGTAAAGTTACGGGTGGCTTCACCCTCAAATCCTGTGTATCATTTCTGTTAGTGGCACACAGTAATGAGGTTAGTTCCCATCTAATGCTCCGGGGCACAAAGCAGGAAATGTTCTTTATTATGATCTCAGGTACCTGCACTGGAATTGACACAACCGACAGGAAGCTGCGCGGAAATGAGTGACCGCTCTGCCTCCTGGCATATGAAATTTCCTTCAGATACATTCAGATCATCTCAACATAATTTGCTTCCTCAGCTCTTAATTGCTTTCCTAAACTGTTGTACATTGATGAAAGTGTTTGTTAAGTAACTCATATGCCAGAGAGAGAAGAAATTATTTATATCCAGCACATAGAGTTAGTGGATTCATCTAGATTGTAAAGAGACAGTTTCTCTACTCTGAAAATATTGGTGTATGGTAGGTAGCAAGGCCTGCAGTTCTAATATTTCTCGTTATAAAACAGTACCTTCAAAGCCACTATTAACTGCACAACTTGATAATTAAATAACTTGGTCAAGTTTAGAAAGAATCTGGGTTGAAATGCTCTATGCTGGGAAGTTTTGTTGGCAGTATTTCAGCACGTATAGATCTGGTGGTTTTGAACAGTTTAGGGGAAATATTTAAAGCTGTTTCTTTAAGAAAACATGTCATCTCCTGAAACTTGAAACAAATATTTGATACTTGACCTGGCATGTGACAGAAATTCTTTCATGAGGGTATCTGTTGCCTTCTGCGTGAAAATAGTGTCAGGCTCATTGTTGGAAAAGTTACAGGTTTTCGCAGTGGAGACGAGTGAAGAGTTTTGCAGCTTAATTCTCCATGGCTTCATGATTGTCTTAAGAATATTACTTTCTTAGAGCTTATCTGTGCCAATAAAACTGGGATAATTTACAGAGCAATTATACTTCCCATTTGACAGTCAGTCATTGACAAAAGCATAATCCAATCATCTGTAAATCTTTCCAAAGATTTTACAGATAATAATAACTCAAATGCTTCAAATACCCTAATGCTTGAGCACTTTACTTTTCAAAAGTAATATTATCTTTTTTTCTTACTTACTGGGAACAGAACACAGATCCAGTTGTCTTCCTGCACTTCTGCAGGGAAATGCACACACAGACAGTGAGTGACATAAAAGATACAGGAAATGTGTTCATTTAATTAAAAACACTTAGCTCACACAATAATCCTGCCAATTTCCCTGACTAAAGATGGACTGTAAAGTGTGAAAATTGCTTAATAGCATGTAGTAAGCATGTTGTAGGGATAGTACCTGAAAGGTTGTTTTCTACCAGCTTTTGTAACATAGGATGAAGTACCTTAAGATACCACAACAGTAAACGTAACGTTTAAGAATATCTGACAAGCCTACTTAAGCTGAAGCTATTATTCCGTTTTGTCTCTTTTCACTCTACAGCTTCCTGGTAGTGAAAAAACGGGGTTGTTGCTTTGCAGACTTCCTTTCAGCAGGCACAGATAATGTTACTTTGCCATGTGTCAAAGTAGCTGCCTACGCTAATTCTTCTGATCTCCCTAGGGAGATGTTTACCTTTTTGATTCTGGAGTCATTGCTAGCCTTGTAGGAGAAGAAATTTGCATTTCCTTTTCTTCTCTGGCAGCAAATGTATATATCTGAAAATCAGAGAAGGCTGGTTTATCACGGCAGCAACTTAAAAGCATTGACTCAGTTTACCATAAAAGCCTTATCTGTCTTTAAACAGTTTTGCAAACCACAAGAAGCATTTGGGAAAAAACTTAGTCCCGTGCTTATGTCAGGTATACAAATGTCATAACATATTGTATGTATACGCAGCATAGACTCTACTGTATAACCATGCTGTTAGCACAACTTTGTATAATTAAAAAGCAGCATCACAGAGATTTGAAAATGCTGTAGAGAGCAGATACATTCACATATAAACTGCACATCAATTATTTGATGTTTGTATAGCAAAAATCTAATCACTGTCATCACTTTTATAGTGTAAGATTTGATTATCTTCCCAGAGAAAAGACTGAAATTAATTTGAAACAGGAATGGACTCTGTAGCTATGAGTGTTTTAGCCACCAACCTCCTTAAAGGAAAAAAGATAAATATTTTCTTCAGTTATTGCATCTAAGTTAAATAAGAATTGATTTTCCAAAACAAATCTATTGTCACTTATCAGGCACATAATTAATAGACATTTTTACACAGCTGTTAATTCGGAAAGCACTCAATTATGTTTCACACAACGCAAAGCCTATTACATCTTTATTGAATTTTTTTGTGATACACTTAATTTAAAATGTCACTGCATTTGTTCTTTCTGTAGACACTAATTTTATGCATTCTATTTCAAAGATTTTAAATAGAAGGCCTTATATGTGCAGCTCACAGAAGAAATAGCCCAAAGGCAATGTATTGCACAGCTGGATTTCCCTTAAACATTACCTGAATTTTGTAAAATATTTATGATATGTCTTTCTTTTGATTTTTCTCATAACTGGAATATGAAGCCTTATCTCAAATCTGGACACAGCACTTAAGTTAAAGGGTACTTGTTGGGGGTTGTGTATGCTTGGGTGTCTGTCTAAGCCCCCAAGATTTACTATGGTGAAATAAAACCAGGATTGCCTGTGTAGAGAGGAAAACCATTTTGAAATAGTATCTTAGTTTTCTTGACAAACCATTATTTTAAAATTCTGTTATGGAGGTGTTGGCAGGAGACAATGTATCGTATTATGTACCGTTAATACATGATGGTAGGGCTGAACCTGCTGCCCAAGAAGTTGAGTGAGGTGAAATCTTACACGGTGACTTTTCCAGCACGTTTTTCAGTTTCATATTCTTCCAATGGTGCGATCAATGGAGCTGGAAGACGGGTGTTTTAGGTGAATATGTGTTTACATCTAAACATTTTGCTGAGTTTATATTCAACTATCTAGCATATCAGTCTAACGTACATATCAGTAGGATATCAACTGAATAAATACTACTTGATAGGAATACAGCTAAAGAAATACTTTCATACAGAATGTGTTAATGTGCTGTCGGAGAATGTACTTGGTTCCTGGGAGTACTGCCCAGATACAAAAGTATATTAAGATGCCTAAACACCTGTTCCTTCCAGTGAGGAGCCTTGTGTCCAAATAAGATTAGGTCTCTACATTTTGGATCTCTTCCCTTCTGTGGTTAAGTAGTGATTTAAATACTTGTTTCATCCACATTTGGAACTTTGTGCTCTGTCACCTACTTTTGCTTATTTCTATTTCAAAACCAAAAAACCTTCATTGTTTCCACACAAAGCATTTCTCTACTTTTTCTTGTAGTATCTTTTCACTGAACATGTTCTGCCTGATGTCAATACTTTCAAGTGCAGTAGAGACAGCTAGTACAGTATAAAACCTGTAATTCTTACATTTTCAGGGAACTATCAGGAATTCCACATCGCTTAGAGTAAGTTCACTAAGTGCTCAAACGTTTTTTAGTTTCCATATTCATTAATAACTTTTAAATGCTTTTAAACACATTTAAAATTTTTAAGGGCTTTTTGATTTTAACCAGTCTGTTTTCTGACAGGAAACAAGAGATGGTAAGCCTGAAAAATATGTATAAATGTTATATTTACTGTGGCCTTTGAATGAAGGGAAGAAAAAACATCAGATCTTTGTGATCTGAGCAGATTACTCATTAAACTTGACAGAAGCAAAGAGGCTGAGGCATCAAAGAATGGCCTTGCTACAGGGAACTTAAAATTTTGCAGAATCAATTTGCTCATTCCTATCACTGCAAGTTTTACTGCCTCAGTACAGTTTCAGGTGACTCCACTTTCTTTCTTATCATGGCATTGAACATTACATATCAGCACTTGTGTTCCAGGCCTACACCTTATAAATGTGTTTCTTGAATTATTCTGGCTGATTTCATAAATCAATAAAGACTGTGTTTCCTGGTATCTTTGCTACTGAGATTTCACAGGTCAGAGGGGTCCATGAGGTCTGAATAGAGCCAGAGAGAACAATAACACAAATGGCTAGAGGACTTCAAAACCTCTTTATGAAGAAAGATTATACTTTGGCTAATGTATGCCTGAGTGAGGACAGATAACATTTGTAATATTTTAAAGAGGAAAGATCCAGGAGTATCAGGAATTAAATGTTGTATAAAGGCTTAGAGAAGAGAATAAAAATGACCTGTTTAAAAAGATCAGGGAAAACTTAAAGTTCTTCTAACTTTGAAATGATTGCTTGATGTTATGCCTACCCGGAGTTTATTGCAGAATTACAGTGTCTGAAATGTGGTATGATTTGGGTAGTGACAAAAACACAGTTGTTGAGAGTTTTTGGAGCTAGTCTGTAGTCTGTGGAGTCCCCTCACACGCAGTAAGCGGAATGTCACCACAAACAATCTGTGCATTGATACTACATCCAGACTACATCTTAAAATCATTAGATACTTACCACTTTAAAGAAGAGGTCTTTATAGTTAGAATTGTGGCTTTATCTTTTCATTATTAGATGCCTCGGGCATTATAAAACTAAAATATATTTACTACTAACACCAAAGTAATCCAAGAGTGCTGTGGCTGACACAGTAACAGCCAGCAATAGTGGACATTTCTCTAGTAACTTCTAACACAGCATTCCAAAGTACTCTTGGTGCATAAACATACTACTGAGAAAAACTGAATTTTTTCTGGGCTAGCAGTACTGCTAACATTTTTTAGGAGGGAAGTAATTAATAACTTCTTTAATTGAAACTGCCGGAAACATTAGGGAGAGAGAATATAATTAGACAACTTGGAATTTAGCTAATGAGCTAGCATTAATACACCCTTACTGTTATGAAAAGTGTCATGGGATTGACTCGCTTCAGTTTCATTTCTTATGGGTAGCCAAAATTCACAGTGTCTTCCTGTGACTTCTAGGAAAATGTTGGTAGAGTTTAAATTGAGGACAGGCCAGAAACTCAGTTGCTATGGTGGTAGGACTGTTCCTAAGACACACTTAATAATGTCTAAAAGACAAGAAGCGTTGGATCAAGTGAAGAGAGACTTGCCAGATGCATTCATCCTCTTTGTCCGTAATGCAGTTTAGTATCTGTCAACGACAGTAATTGTCTCTTTGAAATCCCACTCAAATCAGAAAGATTTCTTTTTTACTTTTCTAGAGGTCTTAGTGCACACCAAGTATCAATAAAAGTGATTGTGATAAATTCTTTTTTGTCTTTCTCTGTCCAGTTTAAAGCCTGCTGTCATTGTGTCTTGAAGGATGTTTTTGATGTTGTGATTGTCTCAGAAATACTGTGTTTCATGTCATCTCCTGGCATCAGACCCTGCATTCTTTGACTGCCAGTTGACTTTTTAACGTAGCAATCTGAATCTGAATTGTTTTGCTTTTCAAAAGACCAAAATGTGAAGTGTTTGGCTGGCTGTGAAAGGCACATCTTTCCCAAACTGGTGAAACAGATGTTTTCACAGTTTGTTGTATTTTGCCTTTTTTGCTCTTCTGTCAGTAATGTTGTGATCTCTGATCCCATCCATATGGATGGTGGAGAAGCTTGTTCCCAGTGCCTGTGGCAGATTGCATGTATACTATTGAAATAAGAAAACAACCAAGAAATCCAGATACCAAACTGTAAATTAAGAAAACAGACGAAGAACTGTTTACGGGTGAGACAACTCTGGACTTTTTGTGAGGGAGAAGGATGACAATGAGGCTGAAGGATCCTTCATGCCAGTGTATGTCCTCAGTGTCAAAAAACATGAGCTGAAATCTCCTGCGGGTGTCTGGGTTATGCCTTTTTCTTTTTTAGTGGAGATAGATGTGTGGAAGAGTCACACTGCATCTTAGCAAGCAGCTCAGCTCCTCTTGCCTGGCAATGTTCGAGGGTAATCCAGAAGAGGTGCAGCTTGAGCCCTGCTCTTTGGCTGAACAAGACAAACAGCATGTGAATGTGGTCAGCTCCTGCTGCTTAGCTGGGGCACAGGCTTCCAGCCCATCCTCCCAACTTAAACCCTAGGTGCTGTGGAGATGCAGGGAGTATTCTGGTTGTCACAGATGGAGAGGCAGAGGCAGACGGTGGCAGCTTGCAGGAGCTCTTTGCTTGTTATACTTCATCCCACCAGAGGGTTTCTCTAACTTGTTTGATGAAGTGTAAAGCAGAGTGAAGCACCTCTTCCAAAACATGTATAGGTCTCAGCTAATGCCACCACTGTTAGTATCATTGTCTAGCAAAGCACAAGATGAGATCCCTTCATCTTCCTGATTCCTGGGAAGAAAAAGATGAACTACCACTCTCTAGATTACAAAAAAAAAAAAGAGGGGAATACTGTTACTATGGTGCTTTTGTAGTCTTGTCAGAAACATTTGTGACTGAATCAATTCTTTCTCAACTGAGATATTTCCCATTATCTTTTGAGGATGGGAAATGATGATACAAGGTGCATTTGTGTAGTTCAGTCCCATTCTCAGCTGGAAGCAAATGCTGTTATTTGCCATGTCTTAGCAGAGCTGGGAGACTATTTTATTCAGCATTCCTTCTCTGCTTCTTTAGGCTACAGAGGTGGTTAGTATTTAGTAATAGAATATTAAACTCAGTTGTGACTTTCACTCTCATTTCCTATTAGATGGGCTGGATGGCCACAGAGCAGGGAGGGGACAGGAGAGGAAGTGGGGAGAGTTGTGGTCCAGACCTTCAAGCCTAGGACAGCAGACAAGCAGTTGGGAATAACATGAGTATTCCATTGTGGTAGGTATGTAGATAGTTACAGAGATGGATGGGTACACAGATACAGATATCTAGGCTGATAGCTATTTAGCTGCCTTGCTAAATGGATGGATGGAGAAAGAAAATTAGGAGAAAGAAATTTAAAAGGAATGATGGTATCACAAATTATACACTTTCTGGTAATGACATGCATAATATGTCTACTTTCTGGTGGTTTGTTTTGGTTTTTTTTTGTAGTCAGAGAAGCCTGCGAGAATAAAAGTTACTAATTTTCTCTGGAATTGAAAGGTGATGTAATGACGGTATTTGATCCAACAGAGAGGTCTAGAGGGATCTATAACATTCATCTTAAGTTTTAGTATAATTCTTCACTGAGAGAATGAAAAGCACCATATCTTTAATATCCTCACATTAACTGTATCTATCTCACCACAGTGGGCAGCAATACCATTTTCAGTTCTGTGTAACAGCATCAGTGACCCCTGAAGCACATTTCTGTGGGTGAATTCTTGTTTGTGGATGAATCCTTTTTCATAAGAAAGGCAGAACAGCCATCAATTTCCTTAAATCAATTATGTTATATAGAGAAATGCAAGCCAATCTGTAAACTTAAAATGGTTTAACTTTTTTTGGTATCTTTTCCTCGATTCCTCATTTTTCATACGTCTTTTGTGAGGTTACATAAGATAGACATACACTACAAGTTATGCATGTATAGTTCTACAAGAGGTATGATTCTTAACTAGTGCAGATAGAGTAGTTGAACATACCTTTGTAACTTTTCCTAATGTCATCTTTCTTTTAGCTCTGGCTGAGAGTTGCTTTACAGTTTTGTGATAAAGATTAGACTTACATTCTCTTTGATAAAGGAGCTTGATAGGGCTACAAACAAAAATTCTATGCTGATGAATTTCATGAAATATTTTTCTGTGTAAGAGCTGTACGGTTGCAATCATACCATAATTTTCAAGGACAAATTACAGTACTTTGCGTGACATCAGTATAGTTCTGTGTAAATGCCAAGCCATGTATAGAAATGGGCTAAGATGGAGAAGATTGCTGGAGAATAAACCTCTGGCAGTGGGATATTTATGTGCTTTTATCAGCCTAGACTCTAGAGCATCTAAACACCAATTTCAGAAATTAGAGGTGTCAGTATGTTCCAAGAAAGGGCATTTCTTTCTTTTTATAGTGTATTTTGAAAAGGGTATCTGCTAAAAGGCTTACTTCACGAATACATTGCTGGTTGTGTACAGGAGAGTTTACTGTAGAAAGATTTGTCTTCCAGAGATCTGCAAGGTACCAAGTGAACAAGACTTTTGCTATTGATGTCAAGGAGTGCATAGTCATAATACCCAGCAAGTCAAACCCCATCTGCATTTTTATCTTTACAAGATTACCATGATGTCAACAGCACCTAGCTCTGTTA
The DNA here is from genome assembly GCA_033439905.1 of Ceryle rudis. Classification (NCBI taxonomy): domain Eukaryota; kingdom Metazoa; phylum Chordata; class Aves; order Coraciiformes; family Cerylidae; genus Ceryle; species Ceryle rudis. The sequence continues at coordinate 11,531 of JAAGNO010021373.1, read as the reverse complement.
TATTTAACATCATAGTCTCTGCTGACAACACTGTCCCCCAAATAATGTAGAACAAGAGGTAATCCCTCACACCAAAGCTATTAATGGATTTCAGTAACAGTGATAATACTTTGAATTAGAATGAAAGCTATTTAACTTTTAAAAGAAGATGTTACAAGAAAATGTCTTGTAAATATTGATCTAAACCCATCATCAAGATAACTGTTGAAGTCACTGAAGTTATTATACTCTGTATGAATTTGACTTCGGTGCTTGGAAAAATATTTAACTTTTACTGCTAAAACAGATTTAGCAATGAACTACATGTTTGCCACACAAGTAATTTTTCCAAGCGGTTGTAAGAGCTATTTGTTCTCAGCCCGAAGGGGAATTCAACATATTAACATAATGGCCACTGCAAGCATACATCCAGTTAATGTAAATCACATTGGACTGCATCATGGTTTCTTAAGGTCTCACTGAAATCAGGCTGCAAGGTTTTAAATCGTGACAATGTTACCCGTATCAGCTGGGGTTTCAGATGAGTATCTGTGCAAGTTCTCTGCTTCTGAGCCTGGAAGCAGCATCTAGTCTTGCCATTTGACATGAAATGAGATTACTGCTTTTTTGTATTTTCATTTGAACCACAAAAAAAAGGAATCTAGAATTTTAGGAAGTCGGCTTGTAGGACAACCCAAGATACATTTAAAATATTTATATCAAAGAAAGAAGCTGTGGTAAATGCTAGTCATTTTACATGACGTAGTATGTGGAGGCAAAATAGTACTTGCATATAAGCCTCAGGTAGAACATTAGGAAGGAGGAATAAAAAAATCATTAAATGTGCTTGCATGCCCTTCAAGCAAATACATATGAGCTGATAGTCAGCCTAATACATCCACTCGACAGGGCCACAGAAAACCAGACCATTTTTTTCTTCAGTTCCCAAATTGGCTATCAGTCAAATCTGTGAAAGAAATGAGCAGATTTGTAGCCATCCACTATGTACACACACACACACACACACACGAAGTATTACTCCCTTTAAACAGGAGATGTCAGGTTCATTCTTTGTGGATGTAATAACGACTAAAACATACTATGTAAAACACTAAAGCTTTGTTCCAGTGTGGAAAGTTTACTACATATTACGGGAGCTTCTGCTAGGTATGATTTTGGTGCCAGGCCCAAGTACAGGACAAAGCTTTCTGTCTCCAGATACTTCTCCCCTTCAAGGCTATAGCAGAAGAAATCATGATCACAGCACCTGCCATGGCCTTGCTGGCATAGACATGCAGCTCACCTCTATGGCATCCTCCAAATGTAGCAATGACCAATGCAGGACAGTATTCAGGCACCTCAAACAGCAGACTTCTTATTTTGTGAACTGATGAGATTCATAGAATCATAGCATAGTTTTTGTTGGAAAAGCTTTTAAGATCATCAAGTCCAACCATAAACCTAATACTTCCAAGTTCACCACTAAACCATGCCCATCTGCACCACATTTATAGGTCTTATAAGTCTGTCCAGGGATGGTGACTACACCACTTCCCTGGGCAGCTTGTTCCAGGGCTTGACAACCTTTTCAGTGAAGAAATTTTTGCTAATGACCAACCTGGCATGACTTGAGGCCATTTCCTCTTGTCCTAATGCTTGTTACTTGGGAGAAGGGAGCAACCCCCACCTCACTACAACTTCCTTTCAGGTCGTTGAGAGCACGGTCTCCCCTGAGCCTCTTTTTCTCCTGTCTGAACTACCCCAGGTCCCTCAGACACTCCTCACAAGACTTGTGCTCTAGACCCTTCCCCAGCTTTGTTGCATTTCTTTGGACATACTCCAGACCCTCAATGTCCTTCTTGTAGTGAGAAGCCAGAAACTGAACCCAGTATTCGAGTTGTGGCCTCACCAGTGCTGAGTACAGGAGGACAATCACCTCCCTAGACCTGTTGGCCACAGGCTTTCTGGTACAAGCCAGGATGCTGTTGGCCTTCTTGGCAACCTGGGTACGTGCTGGCTCATTTTCAGGTGGCTGTCCATTTCCACTGGGCAGTTTCCAGCCACTCTTCCCCAGGCCTGGAGCATTGCAGGGGGCTGTTGTTACCCAAGTGCAGGACCTGGCACTTGGCCTTGTTGAACCTCATACTATTGGCCATGCCCATAGATCCAAGCCTTGTCCAGATCCCTCTGTAGAGCCTCTCTACCCTCCAGGAGATCGACATACCCGCCCAACTTGGTGTCATCTGCAGACTTAACAGAGGGTGCCTCAATCCTCTCATCCAGATCACTGATAGAGGTATTAAAGAGAAGAGGCCCCAATACTGAGCCCTGGGGAACACCACTTGTGACCATGTCGCCAACTGAATTTAACTGTATTTACCACTCTCTGGGCCCAGCCATCCAGCCATAAGGATGGATGTCATAAAAGGGCATCATAGAGGGAGATCAGGTTAGTCAAGCAGGACCTGCCTCTCATAAGCCTGTGCTGATTGAGCTTGACCACTTCGTTGTCCTGTACATGCTGCATGATGGCACTCAAGAAGACCTGCTCCATAAGCTTCCCTGGCACTGAGGTCAGACTGACAATCCTGTAGTTCCCTGGATTCTCCTTCTGGACCTTCTTGTAGATTGACATTACATTTGCTAACTTCAGTCAGCCGGGACCTCCCAGTTTAGCCAGGACTGCTCACAAATGATGGCAAGTAGCTTGGTGAGTACTTTGCCAGCTCCCTTAGTACCCTTAAGTAGAATGAAAAGGAGTTTCAGATTATCTGTGAGGACTGAGGCTAAAACTTATGCCTGGAAGCCAAGACACCTTTGTGGGTCAATGCTAGTCCACATTTTATGCTGCAATTTAGCAAAAATAGTCTTTTTTTTTCCCACTTCAGTGTTGGGACCTCTCACCTGTATCAGAGGGGTGCAAAAATTGTAAATATGAACAAATGTTTACAATTTTGAAAACCTTAAATGAACAATGCTGGAGTTAGAAACTAATATGAAGAGCGGGGCAGCTAATTGTGAGTTAGTGTCACGAATCCAGATTTAGGATCCTGATTACTACGCCAGTTTTGTTGTGAATGGGCAGTTTAGACTGCTTAAAGACCTGCTGTCAAAGGGATCGGCAGAACTGTTTTTACTGAAATATGATGTTGTAAAAGTGCAATTTAGCAAAGTTTGATGGCAGGGTTCGCTCTATTACTCTACTGCACAAGGGATGTAACAGTGATTCAAAAGTACAAAGACAGAATCAATGTTACCAAGACAAAATCAAAATTACCAAGACAAAAATCAAAGTTACCAAGACAAAATCTTAGTGCACTATAAAACAAGGTTATGTGCATATCGGTCACTTACCAGAGATCTGCAATTGGTAAAAAGTCTTTCTCTGCCTCAAGGAGCAACCTTGAGAGGTGTCCCAACTTAAGGGGAGATGATCGCCATGCTGTCAGCTGCTTAGTAGGGAGCACTCAAAGAAGGCTCACTTAGGCTCTTGCATTTATGAAATAAAGTGGTTGGCTTGTAGTCAAATGACACGTGATGGAAAAGATTAGGCATGAGACTCCTTGTGCACACAACTTACTTTGTTCCTGGATAAACGAGTCTGGGAAAAACCATGTGCTATGCATGTGTTAATCACATGACTGGTGTTCCAAGCTTGTATGTGTTGATGCTCACTGTGTCACTGTGGCTTTGTGGATTTTCAGAGAACAGACTGGCACTAGAGAAGTTCTTGGCCTGGTTATGACTTAGGACTTTACCTCCTTTGGACCCCGTATCAAACTACTGCTTTTTTTGGTTAAGGAGTCAAGTGCATTCATCACACTTCCAGATGATCTGATTTGCAAGGGATCCTTAAAAGCAAAGAGACCCAACCCAGGGTACAATGATTGTAAGTTATGTGTATGTAAGCTGTGCTACAAAGAGTTTATCAATTTCTTTGCAAAAATTATTATAAATCCTTATGATTTCATTTTAAGAGAGCCTCTTAAAACTACTGCAAGAACACTGTCTAGAACAGAACAAATCTGTTCTTTATTTCGTAGTATAACCAGTCAGATGGAAAGTTTGTTTCTTTTCTTTTTATTCTTCTTCTCTTTAAATCTTTCAGTGATGTCCTGGTTTCAGCTGGGACAGAGTTAATTTTATTCCTAGCAGCTGGTACAGGGCTGCATTTTGGATTTAGTGTGAGAGTGATTTTGATAACACGCTGATGTTTTAGGTGTTCCTAAAATTCATAGCTTTCCAGTTTCCCATGCTCTGACAGTGAGCAAGTGCATAAGTAACTGTGAGGGAGCATGGCCAGAACAGCTAACCCGATCTAGCTAAAGGGATATTGCATACCATAGAACGTCATATTCGGTACAGAAACTGGGGGGGGTTGTCCAGGAGGATCAGATCTCTGCTTGGGCATCAGTCAGTGGTTGGTGGGGAATTGCACCATGCATCACTTGCCTTTTCTTGGGTTTTATTTTCTCTCTTTTTGTTATAATCATTTTCACTACTATTATTACTGTATTTTATTGTTATTATTGAGTGTTTTGTTGGGTTTTTTTTCTGATTCTCCTCCACATCCCACTAGGAGAGGGGAGGAGTGAACGAGCATCTCCGTGGTGTTTAGTTGCTGGCTGGGGTTAAACCATGACAGTCCTTTGTGACACCCAACATGGGGCCCATCACCTCTGTCCTTACAGCAAATCTCTGGGAAGTGTCATTCTTTTTTTGACGTATGCAGCTCATGACTTTGATATACTAAGTTTTAGAAAGGCTCAGGTTTGACTGGTCGTGTCGAGTGTTTGGCTGCACTCACTCCCTAAACTAGCCATGTCAAGTGGAAAATTACCGGAACTTCCCCAGGAAATGTGCAAGACGTAAGTTGAGGACCTTCAATTTTTCTCAATACACTGGTATTTGAAACTAACTTTAAGCAAGACCATTCATGAGACTCTTTCCTCCCATACCTTCTACTCCTATACATGGACATAATTACCTGCCTGAGTGAGCCCACTGTTATCATTGCTGTTGCTGCCTTAGCTGTATCCGCTGAAAGCCAACGTGCTGTTGTACAGTAATTACACTGAAACCATAAACTGCTGTAGTTAGTTATATACACGTTGTTTTCATTCAGTTACATGGACAACATCCTATTATTTAAAGAAAGATAAAAAGAGGTCAAATAGCTATTTCTTCTAACCTACCCCTTATCCCTGGGGCATTTGAAGAGTTAGGGGGTTTTGAGGAAGAGGTTGATCAATGTTTATATCATCTTTTGACAATATCCTGGGAAAGAACAACCTTTTCATCATCTGCAATCAACAAATCATTCCCATTAGTGTGGCCCTGGAAAGAGTGCTAAATGGGTTGTCCTGGGAAATTTCAAACAAATTTAATACACTACATTTTTCTCTGTGCTTTCTCAGTTGTATCATTTTAGCAAATAAATGGCTCACATAGCATATTTTACAAGGAATGATGATCTAATACTGTGGAGTTTGTAGGCACCTTTCAGATCTTACTTTGAATGTCAGTCCAGATAGTAGCTTTCAACAGGAAAGAACATATTAATGGTTTCCTGATCCACTTTTTCCATTTCACAGACTCACAGAATGTTAGGGTTGGAAGGGACCTCGAAAGATCATCTAGTCCAACCCCACTGCAGGATAACCTAGAGTAGGTCACACAGGAATGCGTCCAGGCAGGTTTTGAAAATCTCCAGAGGAGACTCCACAACTTCTCTGGGCAGCTTGTTCCAGTGCTCCATCACCATCACTGTGAAAAAGTTTTTCCTAGTGTTTTTGTGGAACCTCCTATGTTCCAGTTTACATCCATTGGCCCTTGTCCTATCACCGGACAGCACTGAAAAGAGCCTGGCTCCGTCCTCCTGACACTCACCCTTTATGTATTTATAAACATGAATGAGGTCTAAAATGTGTTTTGAAAAACTGTAAGAAAGAAGCTGACTTTCGTATACACAGGTTTATATCTCGTTGATTCAATGTTAAGTTCCCCACTACATTCTGGAAGGTGGGGTGGCAAGATGGTCTTTGGCTATGACCTTTGTTAACTTGTTACAGGTCCTTCAAATTATGTAGGACAAATGGCTTTCCAGGAACTAATGTTCTCTGCCTATTCTTGTTTATTTATAGGATGTCAGTATGATCACAGTGTCCCAGAGAAAAATAACTGTGAACATTAACATAGGCAATAAGGCTGAGTGGGAAGTGAAAGCACTAGTGCTAAAAACTACTCCTGCTATGAAATAACTTAATGCTTTCCAGATAATGGAGACAAACAAGCACCCCGCATCAAACGTTCCTGAAAAATGAGTCAAAAAATTGAAACCAGGACTGAAGTCAGTAATATTTTCTGCAGGGCTTCTGGTTAGCGTTTTCTCAGGTTAGAAGACCAGATATGCTATAGAATACTTGGAAATGAATTATGCAGACCCAAGAATGCTGAACACTGGTGCAGATCCATGTTTTGGGATACTATGTGTGGTCATTGTGAGCAGAACATTAGCACTGAATGCTTGAAGATGCTGACATATCCAGCTCCAACCCAGTTAGGCACTTAGAAAATCTCTTTGTCTGCTTAATTGGAAGAGACGTAGTTTTATTTTCTAAATTTGCCGTGTGGTAGTCCTAATGAAATTCTGTGGTTGAGAGCAAGAGCTGGCCCACATATGGGTTTGGAATTGAAAAAAAACACTGTGAGTCCAGACCGAAGTATACCAGCAGAACTGCCTGAGAGATTAGGAGGCAGAGCAAAACTTACTTGCCTTTGTACTTATAAGTACAAAGTTTTCTTCAGTAGTGTGTTCAGGAATTTAGACATATATGGCTTACACATGTCTTAAAAATCCATCTATTTTCTTTTTCTTCTCATTCCAGAATGGAAATTAGACAAATAACCCCTGTCTGAGACACAAACAAAGCATTGCCTATTAAAAAAGAGAGTAATTTGCATGATACTACAGCCATAGAGAAAGTTTTAGTTCAGGCAGCCGCACTGGGAGGCAGAATCACAAGAGGGGGATCTTGTCCTTTGCTGCTGTGTGAGGCTGGGTTATTGATTCACTCCATATATTCCTAATAAAACACTCCTCTACTCTTCAGACGCTGGAGTAAATAACACAGTAACATTTGACCCCCCCCAGAGATGAAAACTCATTACGTACTATTGCAGGTATTTCATTCTGAAGGAACTGAGAGAAGCCTGAACGATCGAGGCTTTTTCCAAGCGTGATTCTTACTGCTTATTGCACAAATGTGCTTTACCTTTTACTAGCAAAATAAATAAATAAAGCCACGCATTCTCAAATACTTAAAGAAAATACTCCCTGAAGGGGAGAAGTGTGTATGCAAGTTGGTTGCTTAGATGAGGATCGCAGATTGCCTCTGTTGGAATGGGAGTTGCCTCTTCAGAAGCCAATATAGTAATAACACTTTCTGTTCACACAAAAGAGTACCTTTCATTAGGCAGTTTTCAGAGCTTGAGAAGCCTCAGACAAAAAAAATCTCCCATCAGCCTTGTGAGGTAAGTAAGTAGCAATATTAAATGCATTCACAGTACTAATTAGAACTGTATATTTTTGTTCTTGTAGTTTATGATTTTTGTCTTCATCCCACATTGGAAAACAGAAGTCAACATTTTAAAATTGTCTGCAAGTAAAAGTTGTTATGGAAGTATTGAGAAGACCTTTCTGACACATATAATTAGCCACTTTTACTTTTGCCTGTCTTTACACAATACAATTATATATAATAGGAACAATCAAAGCAACTGAACAAAAAACTTCCTTCTTTTTTGAAAAAAAAAGAAAGATATGTTGTCAGGTTGAAACACAGTATATTTACATTATAAAGCATATTTCCTCCTTCCAAATCTACATCTGTAAACATTTCTGATAAAAATTGTTGATTCCAAATTGCCATATACCTATACCTATATCTATATAATCTATATAATGTATATATCTATACAACTATCTATACCTGTATTGTCTAAATCTATGTAGGTCTGTGTCTGTATGTCACTCTGTATGTATATGTGTATATATGTGTTAGGAGTCTTAGTAAGATGGAACCCACTGGCAACTTGACACTAACTTTGTTGGATTTAGGTTATGTCAACTGGGGAAAACAGGCTAACATTTGTAATTCTTACCAAGCACTTTTGCCATACCTTCCTCTCATCCTTCTTCAACCCATCTTCTGGGCCACACTGGGCACCCATAAAAGGAGGGATTAAAGAAAAAAATGTAGAACTGTACTCCAATGCAGCAACTTTTTTACTTTGCTCTATGGTTATTATCATACGCTAAAACCTTCAGGCTAATGGGAGCCATTCATATTTGACAGATCTTCTTCAGGGCAAAAGCCTTGTTAGAAGGATTATTTCCTTTGCCTGTTGATTTCATTTAGGTTACCTGTCTTGTGTATTGCCTATTTTTTACGTCCCAGTCTTTCACCATCGTTTGATTAATTGCCAGCCAGTGCCATGTCATTAGTGTTCCACTTGTTTGTTCATCTGGCAAGTGTGGTCCATAGATATTTAAGTTTGAGAAAAGAGAACAGTTAGCATGTGTTCCCTGGGAAATGATATATGTTTCTTTTTAAGGACATCACTTATAAAACAGTGCTTGCTAGGTAACTTTAGGAAGGTAATCAAGCATTTTAATGTTTTATACTTTTCAAATATATTTATTAAATCAACAAGATTTTTATTTCTGGTGCTCTGATTTTTTTCCAGCTGTCATTCACCTAATTCACAGCAGTGGCCACCCAAATTGCTGTGGTCAATATGTGAGCCAAATTACTTTACCTGTCGACATTCTGCTTTTGTCTTCATTCTAAATAGCATCCAACCCTGAGAATATTGTCTCTGCAGGTGTAGAAGTGAGTAGGAATGCCAACAGAAATTAAATGACTTTTTATCACTTTTGAGGTAGGATGTGATTTGTTTTTAAGAGGTGATTGCATTTTCTACATACATTTTATCAATGGCCATCTCTTGCTTCCTGATCCAACTTCCCCTGAAGTCCATGATAATTTTTCAGAGACTTCATACAGAGGTGGATTAGGCTCAGTATGATTGGTAGAAAGACATTCATAAAATACAGTAATTTTAACAATTAAGTTGGCAATTATATTGCCTCAATAGATCTCAGATGCTTAAGGAAATCCTAGGTATCTAAATAGATGAAAGCACTGATCTATTCTATTCTCGTATCCTGTTCCTAGAAATGAGCATTTGATCCAGAGGGAGACGTAGTCAGGATTCTGCCTCTTGAGTAGGAGTTTAGTTGTTTACTTCCTGACTCTTACAGGTCTTCACCCATGTAACCCATGGAGAGAAGTTGTTGAATATTCCTGTTCCTATTATAATTTTCATAGTCACCCTTTTTATGAATCAAGATAATATCCCAAATCATCAGTCTAAGAATAATAAAATGTGGTGATATGCATGGACTGAGTAGAGCGCGTATAGAGAGGAACTGTTTGTAAATTTTCTGCCTTCTGGATGTGCCTTTCCTCAGCCCTTGTCCTCTTCCATACAGAGTCAGTATTGTCACTTTACTTGCTGAAGGTAATCACACATTAATTCGTTAAATACTCTTTTGAATGCTTTGTAGCTGCTGAAACAAATATCCTTTGAAAATTGGTTTTGATAACTAGCTCGACTCTTGCCTGTACTTCAGAGATGGCATCTGAACAAAAAAGTAGAAAGGAATAATATAAAATGCATTTACTGGTAACAGACACACCTTTGAAAGGCTACTTTTGAGTGAAGTAGCAATACATTCAGAAGTAGAAGTAGTTCTGATAGTGTTGTGTATTTAATGGCCTACTCATAAAAACGTAGTAGTGCTGGTGAAATGTGCTGCATGACTTGATGTTTATTTGAAGTGGAGGGTTTCTTACTCCTCTGATCATTCCATTTATTTCAACAGGAATAGGAAGTTACTCGAAGAGTAAAACACTATTCAGCATGAATAAAAATGGCAGGTTATATTTTGTTTCAGGACGGCAAAGACCATCTGTCAGATAACGGGAACCTTTCAATCCACAAGGTGATTTCCTCCAAAATTCCTTTAAAATTTAGATGTTTTACCACACAAGACACAAACTCGTGGGCAAAACTTAAAGGAGGAGAAAAAGGCCAGTGGAAATAACCCCTAAATGACAAACTACTTATTTTGAAATTAGATGCTCAGCTTTTAGGAAATAATCAACCACATAAAAAGTGAATTTCTAGAAGAGAAAGGAGAGGACTCACTGATTGTTATTGTTATTGTTAAGAAAAAATCTAATAAGTTTGCATATTAGCTGTAAAATATTTCTATGAAATTTCTAGTCATCTACTCAACTGGTACCTGAATTCACAACAAATGTTAACTTATTATCCAAAGAACTCAAGTAATCAATAATTTACATGAAAATCTTGCTTGGTGGAGCTAGCATTCTTTACCAACAGCTCTTTTGAAGAATACCCTTGCAAAAAACTTTGATAAATATTTACCTTTCCTGGTCAGGATGCTTGATGTCAAAAAGCTACCACCTTATAAAAGGACCAGAATTAATGGGGTTGTTATATCTGAACATGAACAGCACCAGAAGCTCAAAATTTCCAGTCTCAAAATATTTTCAAAAATACATATTTTTGATCAAGCAAACAATTTACTTCAACAGAATTGGATTATAACTGAGTTCCCAGTTTCATGAAGATGTCTCAAAACAATGTAAACAACAAATATCTCTATTTCAAAAAGATTGCAGTTGAGACATTCCTTTTACATAAACATTTATTTCCAAATGTTTTAGAGACAGATTTTAACTTAAATCATCACATGAGTGGATAACATTCTTAGGTTCAACAAATGTAGTGTTCCTGTAGAGTAATATTTTACTGATTTTATTTTTAAACTAGCTGCACGCTTCAGCTTTAGTTTTTTGGCATATTAATTCATAAAAAAAAAAGTACAACATGGTGGTAAAACAAGTTTTATGTCATCCCTAGAGAAAAAAAATGTCAGAGGGAACATGAATACATAAAGTAATAAAACCCCGTAGTCTTACAGAGCAAAGTAGAGGGCAAAATCCCCAGCAGATATTAAAATCACCTCAATCCAATTAGTCTGTGCTGATTTACACCAGCTGAGGTTCAGGAGTTGAATGCTTGAAGTACAGACATGAACTACATGAAGTACTCCAACTTTTGAGGACAATTCTGTCTTCCAAGTCAGTAATGTGTTCTCAGGTGCTTTGATTATATTTATATTTATTTCTTGCCATTTACACGAGTTAGGATGTTGAGACTGCTGGTTTTCACGTGCATAGCGGATCATAGAATAATTAGGGTTGGAAAGGACCTCTAGGATGATCATCCTAACATCTATCTATCCATTAGACCTTAGCCTCAAGTGCTACATCCTCTCGTTTTGTAAACACCTCCAGGGATGATGACTCCACTACCTCCCTGGGCAGCCTGTTCCCGTGCCTAACCACTCTCTCAGTGAAGAATTTCTTCCTAATATCCAATCTAAACCTCCCCTG
>JAAGNO010021372.1:0-43642 GCA_033439905.1 Ceryle rudis | reverse complement strand
GAAATGGGCTGGGAAGAATCTCCTGAATTTCAGAAAGTGGTAATGCAAAGATTCCCCCCCCCCCCCCCCCCCCCCCCGAGTTTTATCCCAGGTTTGCAGAGAGTTAAAGAGTCGCTGTGATCTGCAGCAGCTTGTTCGGTCGCCTCCCTTCTAGCGAACAAACCACGCTCCCGTGGGGCCTTGGTGGGATGGGAAAGGGCCGACAGCCGAGTTCTGGCAAACCTCGCAGCAATCGTGACCCCCCTCCCTTGGGACGAGGGACCCGTTGAGTCCCAGCGGGGGAGAGCATCGTCCCCGCAGCTCAGCAGATCTTGGCGCCCACTGCTGAGCGGGGTAGGTCGGTGTGGTCTTGCTGGGCAGGGGAGTGCTGATGTCCCCGGCCAGCGCTGGTGTTTGCTCAGGGAGCGGGAGTCGGGGCGATAACGTGTCCTTCATGATAAAGCACTTCGGTTGTTTGTCTGCTGGGCCAGAGCCGGGTGGGTGCTGCGTGCTGCCGGGCGCACGTTAAGGGTGTAGGCTCTTCGGGAGGAATCTTAAAAAGGGACTTTGAATGGGCTGGGTGCAGGTGTCAGAGGGTTAGAACTGAACCGTTCCGGCAGTTGCTGGAGGGAGACAGTTGCACAGCATCACCTTGCAGGCAGTAAACATCTCCAGCTTGGCCAGCCCTCTAGAGTCTTGATGCAAGAGAGGAACGCTCGTGCAATCATAAAGCCACTGTCTGCCCAAGGAGATGTTGTGCTGCTTTGGGGTTTGGTTTTTTGCTTGCTTGGTTGTTTTTTGTTTGGGTTTTTTGTTGCTGTGCGTGTGTGGGGGTTTTGTTTGTGTTTTACGTTTGTTTGGGGGTTTTTTTTTTGGTGGTTGTTGCTGTTTGTTTGTGTTTTGTTTTTGTTTTCTTTTTCCAGATTTTGCAATCCTGTATCGCCATCCTCAAGGCAGGAAAAAAGATGACTGGGGGGAGGAGGCGGAGTGGAAATGAAGAGCCTCGTGGCCAGGCTCCGCAGTTTACCAGTGCCACCTCCTGGCTGGTCCTGCCAGGCGAGTCAGGGATGTCCCAGCTTTGCACTGACGTGTCCCACACGTATTAGCTGCCAGCAGCAGCCGTGAAGTCCCACACGCGGACTTCTCGGGGAGGAAAAGGCTGCAAAGGGGAAAAGGGGCTGCTGCTCGTTCCTGCAGCCGGAGCTGCGGCTCTGGTGTGCAAGGCTGGCACTTTTCCACTCCATGCAAACCCCACAGGTCTTCAAGATTTTTTTTTTTTTTCATCTGCATGGGATGAAAAGAAGCCCTGACACAGCAATGGTGTCTCCAGTTTAGAGTTGCAGATGAGTGTAGTTTCCAATCTGAGCTGTCTGAACTTGGAGGGGGGGAAAAACCCTAAAATATAAGGGTGAAACAAAGCCTCTTCCTCTGTTGGCTTCTCTCTTGGCTTTCCAAATGGGAAGTAGATGGGGAATAACTTGAATAAATCAAGGAAGAAGAACGGATGAAAGTTACAGCATCGTGTTTTGAGCTGAACTGAAACCTGTTGCACAGACACTGAAGTTTTTGCTTTGGTGATGATGGGTGAGAAATCAAATTGTAGGATGCCAATAACATTCTGATGATCCTGTAGTTATTGCTGTCAGCCCTGGAGGGGTCCAGTGGGAGCCCAGGCAGAGCACTGGGGGGGTGTGTGTGGGTGTGCAGAAATCACTGTCAGCTCAGTGGTGCAAAGATTGAGGAGGAGCTTTGATTTGGGAGCTCTAGTAAAGAGCATCTCAAGCATTCCATAGGGGAAACCTGATTATGACTCGTTCTCCTCCCGCCCTGGAGCAGGCTGTTGTTTTCCAAACTGGCCTTTGTCAGGTAGTAGAAGGAGGTGAAGTTTTACAAGGGGCAGGAGAGCATTCTGGATCAAGGCGTTTGGTTTTTCAAGGTAAAGCTGCATTACGTCTGGGAGAAGCAAATCGGCAACAGTGAAAATAATCTGTGCATTTTATCACTCTGCTGTAAAACTGGCCGTAGGAAAACCAATGGAATGGGAGCTACACAAGCAAACAGAGGGCACGGGATTATCAGCAAACATTTATTCTGGCTCTGGTGGAGCCACTCTCCTGATCAAAGCGGTTGGAGTTTGAACCTGCTCCGTCTGGGAGTGCCCTGCTCTTGCACCGATGGCATCAGCATCCTCTGTGTGGCCGAGCAGGCGGAGAGTACGGGCAGGGAGAAGGAGGGTAGGGGGTGAGGCTGCTTCACTGCAGTGTGAGACAACAGCAGCTTATTTTAGCTTTGCCAGCTGCTGCCTGGTTTAGGAAAACAACCTGAGGCTTATTGTCTAACGAGGTAGTGGGGGCATCATCACAGGGCCAACAGGGAACGTGTTACCCCCCTGCAGGCTTGCGCCTGGCAGGCTTGCGTGGCTCTGCAACCCTTATCAACAACTTACCCCGCTGGCAGAAATCACCCTGAGCCTGGGGCTGGGCTCTTCAGGAGCCTCTGATCTTGTTCAGGGTTTTTTTCTTCTGCCCTTTCTCGCCCAACTAGAGGTGCTTGAATCCCTCTTAGCTGAAATGAACTGCTTGTCTCTGATCCTTTCAAGCTCCATGGTTGGTGTCTTGTAGGGGAGGTGGGGGGCTTGTCTAAAATATGGTGTTCTCACCCAGTCTCACTTGCTGGGGAAACACTTAAAGAGCTTCTGGGAGGAGGCAACACGGGTGATAAATGGAGTCATGGAGAGAGGCAGAGGGAGAAGGTTTTTAAGGCCTTGTGACCAGGATCTTTCTATGCTACCATCTTGCACCTCACTTCCGATGTTAAGAGCAGAACAAAGGCAGCTTTATTTCAGACCTTTCTTTCCATGGCTGCTTTTCTCAACATGTTTTTTTTTTTTTTCTTCTGTATTTTTCTTTTTTTAATTTGAGGTCCAGGAAGACTCTCCTGTTCCAGGCTGGTTAAACACAGTGGAATGTAACCACATTAGTCCGAGAGCTGCATTCTAGAGGAACCCCATCCTATGCTGTGCAGAAATGAGGTTCTCTGCAGAGTATAAGAATTCAGCTAAGAGGATCTTGGCTATTATGGGATTAATTTCAAGTAGAAGTGCTTAAACTAGCACTGGGTTTGGTTTTCATCTGGTGAGCCTTTCATCAGATAACAGCTGAAGAAGCTTGGTGGCAGGAATTTGGGTTTTAGTCATGCTTTTGTTGTGTGGTTGTGGTGGAACAGAGCTGAGCACGCAGACTCTTGCGTGAGTGCTGCTGCTGAATGGAGTTTTGTTAGCTTCTCCTCAAGGTATGGCTCTTCTGATATCTTACGGGAGTTGTGGGGAGAAAGGCCAATCTGAAGAGCTACTGATGTAAGGAGAAAAAAACTGAGCTTGTGCCTGTACTGGGATACGCTTTTGTTAGTTATGAAGACCTAAAACAACAACAGTGACTTGGATGAACTGCTTACAAAACATCATCAATGCTTTAGAGATGAACCCTGATCTGGAGAGTGGTGGACAAAGCTCTGATGAACCCCCTTGGCCTTTCTGGGTTTTTTTTTGTCTGTTTGTTTTCCCCAAATCACGGTGCAAGAGAACTGGGCTGAAAGCGCCGTGTGTGAAACGTGCTCTCTCCCATTTTGTGGTGCTTGCTGGTTCACGCTGTACAGCGACAAACCCCCCCAACGTGAGTTGGGCCTCACAGGCTGGCTCCCCTTTGCTGGGATGGCAGGTGAGAGTGGCTGCCTGGGAGGGCAGCGGGGGATGTCCCGTGCCACTCCCCCTGGCTGCATCGATCGTCTGTGCAGCAGGGATGCTCTGGCTGCTCAGGAATTTGTTTTGAGCCGCAGTGTGTGGGTGTGTAGGATGGAGGCCATGTGTCAGAGCTCCTGTGTGACCAGCTGTGAGGCACAGCTGCCCTAGCTGGACATGCTGAACCTCTCCAAGATGCGGCATGCAGCCCAATGCTTGCTACTGTCCTTTGTAAGCCTGAGCTCAGCTCCAGGACCCTCCCGAGGCTCTGATTCCTGCTCATGCCTTTCCAAATCAGAACTCAACCCTGTTCCTGATCCTTCCCCTACACTGCAAGTCTCCAAAACAGGTCTCCCCGCCCTCCAACCGAAAATGCTAATCCCATGTGCTGCTCTGTACCTGGCTTTCTACCTACCCATCAGTGATGCCAGCTGCAAAAGCTACTGGAATGAGAAGCTTTGGGGATGCACCTGGGAGTATAATTTGTATTTACTTCTCCTGGGGCTTCGTGCTCAAAGCAAAGAACAGTTTGTCCTCTGCTGATGTAAAATGTGTGTTAATGTGACTGATATTTCACGTATTAGAAAGTGCTCGTTTATCTTGTTTCCCGCCATCTTTTTTTCCCCTCCCTTTTTTCCTCACTTTAAGCTTTGGATAGATGCTAGAAACATAAGGAAAAATAAGGAAGAAAACTTATTCTTTCATTATGAATTTATTGAGAAGCAAGAAGAGCACATAGCTTAGGTACCGAATAATTCGCCTATCACTGAAAAGACATTAAAGAACAAAAAAATTCTAGGTAGACTTGAGTGCCATGGCTCTAGTGACAGGGTGTGGTTCACTGGCAAAAAGGCACGTTCATCCTATTTGGTCTTTTTTCTGTGGTTATAACACAATGAGTACTAGTGGAGGTTCCAGAGAGGCCCCAGGAGGATGGGAACTGTTGAGTGCTGTAACTACGTCACAGGTGATACACGTGGAAGTCTTCTTTAGCTGGTGTTAGAAATGGATACCTCCTTAACTTAGTGGAAAAAAAAAATAAATTTAGGCTCTCTCCTGTTCTGCCTCATGCTCTTTTCATCCTAAAAGGAGTGTGCTGGTTTCAGAACCTTTCTACTTGCAGCTGTATATGTTAAAGTGAAAAGTGGGCTACAGTGTGCACTTAGAGATGAAATTACCACTAGAGGGGCTAGTGACTTCTTGGAAATAGTGAATTGTAAAGAGGAATAGCATCAGAACCACCACGGTGGGATTGTTTCCTTCAGAATCAGTGTAGCGTGTGAGCAGCTCGCTTGGCTCGAGGGGCTTTGGTAGCCTGCAGCTTTCACGAAACGGGGCTGTTGCTAATAGTAATCTAAATAATTTTTCACGGTAAAATCGGCACAAGCGATGGTGACGTGATCTTCATTAGTCAGCTTTGCTGAAACAGTGTAATCTCCCTGTACGAGAGGAACACAAAGCAAGAGATTAGCCCGTTGGTGGTGTTTAACCGCTGCTGTTTTCTTCCTACAAACCCAATAACGCTTTCCCCACCACGTTCCTCCAAAACCTTTCCAGTCCAAATGTTTCGGAACCGGTAAAAGACTTGCCCCTCGCCCCTGCCAAAACACGCTCGTCAGGAATATCGATGCTGACAGCACCAGTTCAGCATTCAAACGGTGCACGGGGAACAAAATGTTTTGATGCGTAAAAATTCCCTCCAAGTCTGCGTAACTTCTGTTTCTTACGCGCGAGCACAACGGTGACTGGAAGGGGAAGAGGTGCTCTCTTGTCTGGCGCTCCTCTCCCCTGGCTCTTGCTGTTCGGGGTGTACCGTTATCGACATCAATTGTGTAAGAGAGCGCCCCGGGGAATGTGTGTGTGTAGATGACTCAATCTGTGATGAATTCCTCTATAATAAAACGAGCTAGTTTAATATCAGATTGTGTAGTTACAAGCACTAATAATTCAGGCTTTGGGGAGAACTTGCATCGTTAGAGTGCAAAAAAAAAAAAACCCTCAGCCTTAAGGAAGCCATGGGCTTTTGTGTTCCACTGGGCAAAACTGTTCTCTCCAGATGCTTGGAGGAGAAGCAGCAAGGAGAGGTGACAAGGCTCATTTAACAGCTGGGGAGGAAGAGGTGAACTAGGTTTCATTCACTCTAGATTGCTGGCACTGCAGTCCCTTCTTTCTGTTGTTTTTGGTTGTTTTGTTTTTCTGGAGTGTGGATGGGAGCAAAATTTGGGGTAAGTTTTGGCTTTGAACCACGGAAAGCTCTTGCCCTGCTCAGGACTCTTCTGGCTGTGGAGTAGGAGGAGGCACAGCTCAGAGGAGTGGGGTTTCTTGGCATTTGCTTTTTACCATGGGATTTCTGCAGCAAGAACTGGCCCGTGTCCTCAGAGAGGTTCAGGTTCCGTGTAAGATCTGAATTTAGAGAGAGCCCCAATGCCCCACGCTCAGGAGAATGCAGCCTTGTAATTGCTGTGCTGGCTGCTCAGATGAGGCTGTGCTTTGTAAGGAGCACAAGATGCTTGCTGCACGGAGTAACTCCTTACTTTGGCAAGAATGGATGGCGTTCTTTGCCCGACTGGTTAATTAACAAAAAAGGCTTGCTGCTCCCTTTCTCAGGAGCACGTTAATTCTCCAAAAGCCCATAGTTTCATTCATGGAAGGGAGTTTATAATATCTCATTTCCATTGCTCATTAGTGATTAGATTTTTAATATTTTTTCTCCAGCATAATTCTTTTCCTCATGAGTAAAAATTCTTATTAAAAGAGGATTGTGAACAGTCTTACAATTTCTGTCTCCAATTTCTGCTAATTTGCCTAGACCTGGAGTTTTACTGGTCTCTGTGACCATTTCTTGGTCCAGAGACCTATTCCTCAGTTTGTTGAGAGCCTTTTCTACAGAGGCGTTCTCAGTGTGTTAGTAAAGCTGCTCCTGGAGCAGGATGTTGACTGATAGGAGCTTGGGCACTCCAGTGCGAGTCTGCACGGCTGCAGGGTTTACGTTTGCTGCTGAGGAACTGAGAGCTCGTGCTGTGCTCCTCGGTGAGTGTTTGACTGACCACCTGAGCTTTCTACTTTCAGTGGTGACTGTGATCCCTTTGCCACATTCTCAGCCAGGTGCCTTGATGATCCAGATCTTGCGGCCTTCCCTTCCATCCAGTCTCTTCATTGTGTACGTGGCTAAAAGCCCTTTGTTGCTAACTGGTCACATAGAGCTGCATGTTGTGCCCAGTTAAGACAATGCGGTGTGTTCAGCGTTTGAGAGCTGTCTTGCTTTGTGATGTGATTTGGTTGACTTTCTAGAAGAAGACTTAGCTGACTGTGGAGAAGGTTGCTTGTAAAGAAAAGAAATTCTGAGCAGTGCCTGGAGTACTGCCTGTTTTCTAACCTTTCTAAGAGATTATTTTCTTATTTTAAGGCTCCATGAGTCCAGAAAAAGCATTGTCAGCCCAGTAATTTGCACTTTTTGTTGCAACACCATATATGTACAGGGGAACACATACAGTTACAATGGTTATCTAAAGTGCCTTTAGAGTCAGTGAGGATGAATGAGCTTCTCCAAATTGTTCAGCCCACTGAATGAGCTGAATTGCAGTTTGGTCTCAGGAGTCCCTTGGAGCTGCTGCTTTTGTTGCTATTTTAATAGTAATAGCTCGGGAGCCTACTAAAGAACTGTACGGCTGCATGACTTAGTGCTGGTAGAGGGGATCTGCTATCCTAAGAAAATCTATCCATCTCTGGATGATGGTGGCTGTTGAATGCTTTAAGCAAAGCCAGTACATTTCCCATTGCAAAGGATTAGCCGTGTGAACGCTATCGGATCCAGTGCGCGCACTGGGGGAGCTTGGAAGGTGCTGATGTGGTTGCTGGTAGTCCTCTGACCATACCCCATCCAGAAAGCCCTTCACAGCACACCTGTGACCAGCTTACCTGTGGGATTTCTTTGATTCCCAGTGTGACTGGTCCTTCGTAGTAGAGGTGTTCTGAAAAGCAAAAATGGTGATGAGTGGTTAGACCGTGCAGCACGGGATGGAAATGAGCAGCTGATCATACACATGGGGTTGGGGTTTTTTTTTTGTAATAGCGCTTCAAGTGCTCCAGTTTTTGAGCATCATCTATGAAACACCTACAGCTGCAAGAGCTAAACTATGTTGTTTTGGTAACTTTAAGAAAATAAACCCAAAACAACACATCTGAGCTGAGTGTTCCTGTAGGCACAGACTTCTGACTGCTTGCTGAACACGACCTCTACGCAATAAGCACACGTCTGTCTCACTGCCGAGGGAGCGTCACCAACAAGTTGTGTTGGTGACTGGAATAGAGCCCAGGAGCTCCACCTTCCACTCCTCATCCCCCTAATCGTGAGGCGTGCTAGCTCTTTGCTGCTGAAGAAAGGGTGACCCTTGGCATTAATGGACAGAATTAGCAAGCTCTTCTGTAGCTCCTCCTACTTCGTCATGGCTTACTGGGCCAAATTGACCCCAATAGTAGGAAAGCTTGGAAAAAATAATGCAGCAAACTCGACTGAAAATAAAACTTGTAGATGTTTTAAGATTCAAGAATTTCTTGCACAACTTGCCCTCCATAAAGTGAGGGAAAAGTCTAAGAACTGTTTGAGGAATCTCTTTTGTAGGTGTCATGAAATAGTCTTTATTTTGACAGTGACAGAGGAGGAAGTGTTTCATCGTATTTATGCGTATGTGCTGGTATCTCGATGCCTGTCACTTCTAGAGAGCTGTTTTTTGGTTTAGTCCAGTCTCACTGTGCTGATTTAAACTGTTTCTTGTGAAGGGTTGGGCAAAAGGTTTGAAACATGTTTGTCATGGTCTGTTCCACCATTCCGGTATCTGGCTTGGAAGAGAGTCCTACAGGAGGTCTTCCACACACATGCTATGAAACGTTAGTCAATGCCTTGTAACAGACTTCTATGAAAGAATCCTGACTATAAGATAAGCTAGGAAAAGAGTAGGAGAAACCGGAGACAGCACCAGTGTTCTACACCTTTGTGTGAATGAGGAGTTTAAATGTGATTTCCTGATGATCCTGGAAGGTGGAGAAGGTGCAGAACTTCTCAGTGTCTCCCTGAAAAACCTAACGCCCAGAGAACAGAAAAGGTATGTTTTGACTTGTCACTCTCAAACTGCTCAGCTGTGCTGCAGCACTCGTACACAATCCCCTCTGCATCCCTGGCTACTTCACCGGGCCACCAAGAAGTCCTTCCTTTCCCAAGAGCAGCCACCATCGCTGCTTGCTCCTGTGCACAAAGCAAGAGCCCTGGAGTCTGACACATCTCCGCTGAGGAGAGCGGTGACTCAAGAATTTTAAAAATACAGTCCAGCCCACTTCTCAGCTCACAGCTTTCATGAAGTCAAAGTGGGACTTAGAGGCGCTGCAGACTGCATGACTTGAGTGATGAGTGGCTCCCTTGGGGCTTGAGCTGTGTGTGTTGGCATGAGCTGCTCCCTCCGGGCGGTGTGGACCATGCAATAGCGTGGCACGTGCTTTCCGTGTCCTTTTGTTCAGTAGAGAGCCTTGGCTCTCCTTCAGTCAATGCTGAGCCTAGCAAATCTGAAAGTGGAGAGGAAACTGGGCTGTGAAGAATCACCCTTCCCCAAAGTCCTTCTCCACAGGGACACTTTTGGATCTCGTGGCTCATTAGGGTCTCACCTAGGCTGTCAGAGAGCCATCCAAATCCAAACATGCAGATGCAACATTCAAGCTCTGCAAAGCCTACATTTTAAAATGAAGTAGGAGTCATCAGGCCATAAATTTGCTTCTGAAGTGCTGGCAATGCTAATCTCTCCTTTAGTGTAGGTAGAAGCTATTTTTTCTCCTCCTCTTTGCTGTGGCAAAGTGATGATTACATTGGAGCTAGACAAATGCAGTCTTAGGGCTCTGCTTCAGTCTTCTCTGAGAAGTTTACATGGTCACTTTGCTCTGTGGTGGCTGTGCCTTTGCTCAGTAATCAGTGGAGTCATTCTCATGGGCTGTATTTTCTTCTAGGGAGTCTCCAACTATGGAGCCAGGTGCTGTGTCCACTTTGAGGTCCATGTTTGCTGCTTTATGTTTCAGTGTTGCCCTTACTTTGTCCTTTCTAACCAAGGGTCTTGCAGCGGTTCAATTACTAATCACGTGGAGCTACTGGAGAGAGTTCTGTGAAGGGCCACTGAGATGATCAAGGGACTGGAATGTCTCTCCAGTGGGGGGAGAGTGGGGAAGCTGGGGCTGTTCAGCCTGGAACAGAAAGATTAAGGGTGAGCACATAAATATGAACAAATACCTGAAGGGAGGGTGTAAAGGGGACAGAGCCAGGATCTATCCAGTGGTGCCCAGTGACAGGACGAGAGGCAGTGGGCACAAACTGACACACAGAAGGTATTTCCTGAACATAAGAATTTTTGTTGTTGTTTTTTAACTGTGAGGGTGACTGAGTGCTGGCTGAGGTTGCCCGGAGAGGCTGTGGGTATATTCAAAAACCCTGCCTAGACATGGTCCTGGGAAATCGGCTGTAGGTGGCCCTGCTCGGGTAGGTGGGAGTTGGACAGAATTACTTTCAGAGATCCTTTCCAACCTCAGTCATTCTGTGGTTCTGTAGCCAGGCCTCTAGAAAACTTTTGTGACCTTTTTTGCTTTAATGATGCCGGGGGGAAAAGGATTATGCTGCGTTGAAAATACGTCTTGATAGGAAAGCGAGGGCAGCTTTCACTTTCGGCTGGTTGAGACCTGCCAGGAAATAATGTGGATCCACATTTCTGCTGAATTTTACCATTCCTATTTGCTTTGGAGCATGGCAACCTCCTCAGTGCCTGTGCTGGCTGGATCAGGCTTTTCAGCGCTCCTCTCGCATGAGGATTTCTGCTATAATTCCAGAAGTATCAACATCCTCCGAGGCTTTAAGGGCTGTAGTTTATCCCAGCATCCTTCATACACATTTTTTTTTTTTTCCCCTCCATCAACTCAAACGTTTTTGCATTCCTCCACTGAAAGAGGATGAGCACATCTGCTGCCGTCAGTGCAACTGTCACAAACACTGAGCCTGCCTCACTGAAAGAATTCCATGGGTTTTTTGGTTTGTTTTGGTTTATTTTTAGAGCAAGCCCAGATGTCGTTGCAAAAGAAAGATATGAAGGTTGAGAACAGCATAAATCGGAAGCAGTTTTGCCAATTAAAAACTCCCCCGTGGCTTTACTGGTCTGCTGGTAAGTTATGGAGCGTGCTGCCATGGGTGATGTGCTCTCAGTCCACCTTCTGGTTTCATCTCCTTTTCCTTAGAAGACTTAACTGAAGGTGACTTCTTTAGAACATCCTGGGTAACATTCTGAATATAGCACCGACTGAAGGTGCTGTTGTGGTATTTGCTCCAAGCAGCTTTTCAGTGTTTCTACCAAAAGTCACTTGGTCCTTTTCCCTGCCTCTGAGCGGGCCTCTGGCAGCTTCCAGTCTGAGGCAGAGCTTTGAAATGCTCAAGTAAGAACTTCCTGAGGATTACTTCAAGTTACTAGTTACCATTTATCGTGAACATGCCTCTCATTCCTGATGAAACACCTAGAATGAAATTCTCACTCCTCTCTCTCAAATCTCCCTTGCGCTGCAAGTCTTTATACGCTCTCACACTCTTGTGCTATATAAAGGCCCTGTGCATCTGCACCCACCTCTTCCTTTCTCCCCGTTTTAAGTCCTTTTTAGAACTTAAATGCTCTGTGTTGGAGTTCTTCTAGGACGTGATCTTGCAGCCATGCAACCGACACGCAACTTCTGTGAGTTTTAGGGATGCAGGAATGATCTGAGTAACTGGCAGCTACAGAGGTGTAGCTGAGTGAGAAAAATGTATATAAATACCCAGCTGGGTGGGAAACATCCACCCTTTTTACTGGGCAGGAAAAAATGAGATGAAGAGGCTAAAGAAGAAGCGAGACCTCGTTTTGTGGTACCGTTGCTTTCTCAGACCCGTGTGCCTAAGCTCTGTGTGGTACCCAGTTCCGTAATTCACGTTACACTCTCTGCTTTTACTCACAAGCAATGTTTTAGAAGCTTGCTCACTGTAAACACCCACCACCCAACACAGGCAGAATGTAAAGGATGGAGGTCCAAGGCGAGGCGGGTTTTCTCTAGGGCTTGGGTTGGGAGCGTGCACGAGGAGTTGTGCAAGTGCCCTGATGGTGCTTTTATCAGTTCAGACTGAAAGCAGCAAACTGTCAGACTTGCAAAGGATGCAATTCTCTTTTGTTTTTTTTTTTTTTTTAAGCCAGGAAGCTTTTTTTTTTTTTAAGCCTGCAAATTGCAGTTGGCACATTGCTAAGTATTACCCTGGTAGGTCTTTTTTTCTCTGATTTTAGTGATTGCATTGGGAAATCTGTTACATCTTATGTAACTTTACTTCGGAGGAAATGGGGAATAACCAGCACTTTCTACTAGAAAAGAGGAAGAGCTGAGTTCGTGTTATGCCACAAAGAATTTAGCAGGTTTTTTTTGTTATTGTTCTTAGATGGACAATGGCCCATTTCCTTGCAACCTCTGAGCTAACAACTTCACAGCAGGCAGACAGCTCAAAGAGCTTGGAATCCTGTTTAGAAGTCCCAGTGAGCAGTGCCAGATGTGACCTGGCAAGCTTATGTCAGCACAGGCTTAACATAAATAGTAAATACTGTATGATCATGATGAAGACGAAACCTCCAACTCTATGAAGTCTCCTAAAGTATTGCCAGTCACGGCAAAACTGTAGCATTGCAGGAGAGCAAAGAAAAATAAACCAGCCCCAAACACCCCAGACTTGATGGCATCTGGCTTTAAAGAGTCTCTTTCCTTTTAACTTCTGCTCAGCTCATCCCTACAGGTGAATGGACCAACAAAGCCTGTAGCAGAACTATGTTCTGTCTCATTTTGGGAGCAGGAGGAGCAGGCAGTTTGTGGAAGGCAAGCTAACTGTGTGGAATTGTATTTAAATTCAAGTGGGGTCTGGCCAGGTGCTGGAGGTTTTGCCCAGATAACGGGGGGAAAGGGACTCTGCATGAAAAGCTTGAGCTGAAAGTACTGTCTGCTCCTCTGCACCTTTGCTTGGCCGTGTCCGTGGGTGTTCACAGCGTTGTCCTTCCTGCGTAGCTATTGGGTCAGATTTACAGCTAACATGGTAAACTGTGGCTGTGCTGAATTACCTCAAATTGGTCTTCAGCTCAGTTCGGTGTCCTAAAGCATGGGTTAGAATCAAATGTCAACTAATTAAGAAATAGCGCATTTTCGGTTTGAACCTTAGCCTGAGCGAGTTCACCTCCTTCCCCCTGTGACTTAATTACTAAATAAAACCAGCTACTGAACAAGAGGATGGGTAGTAAAAAGTGTGTGGCAGAGGTCCTTGCATTAATTTAGGGATGCTTCTAAATGAAGATATATAGTAGTATTGAAGCAACCAATTACAGTTTTATATCATCATCTACTTCAATTAGTAGAAACAATCACCCGTCAGCTTAAGATTAAGGGACTGGGAAACCCCAGGAGGTTTTGGCTTTGTGGTTTAATGTGTGACAAGCGGTTTGTGCTTGGCTCAGGACTGGCTCTGCTTCTCCTTAATGCATTCTCTAAAGGATGTCATTTAGTACTTTATCAGAATAAGTGTTTTTCAGTAGATCTGTGGGTGGCTTTTACCCCCCCGCTCCCCCTTGTAATTCAATACCCAACTGGAGAAACCTCTGAATTTAATTTTTTTTGTTTATCTGGCTTAAAGAATTTACATAATTGGTTGCTCATGTAGCATTTCTCTATCATTCTTTGTGATATTTCTGTGCTGTGTGAAATGTCTTGGTAATTTTCTAGGGGCTGTCTCAGCAGCAGTGCTCTGCATGGTCTATAAACCCATAGCCCTTGCACATGAGTTATTGCAGCGTCATCAGGATGGAGGTGCAAGTGCATTGGGAGGAAAGCAAAACTTCTGAAGCTAACTGGTGCTCTAACAGCTCTGAAACTTCCCTGCAGCTCTACCTGTTTATTTTAAAGTCATCAGCCTAAAAAGATGATCATGGTGTAAGAGGGATTTCAAAATAACCATTTAAGATACGTAGATATTACAGTCCAGAGGCATGACCAGAGCTCTTCTGGACACACCATGGCTAGCTTTGCACTACCTGGCTTGGGCCGTGGCAGAAAGGATCTCAGGCTCACCTGGGACCAAAGATGGACCTGTTTCTGGGGGCAGCTAAAGCTGCTGTAAACCAACTAGTGCAAGTCTGCACCAGGTGGCAGTCTGACTGGCACAAACTGAAGTCACGCGACTGCCACATAGGAGCAGAAGCAAGAGACAAACCATAGATGGTATCAAATATTATTTTGGTCCAAATACCCTTATTCAAGCATAATTCCTCTAAAGTGAGGTAGAAACTGCCTTTAAGGACAGGAAGCGTTACTTGCTTAAGAGTGAAGAACACGTTCAGAACAACATGTTTGTTTGCTGAGCCATTTCTTTTGCAGAACTCGCCTTTGTCATACTTCTTGCTTGCATGACAACCACGTGGTTATAAATAGGGCTGCTGAACCCCTCTGCTCTTGGATGGGGTCACGTTACCACAGTTGTTTTGCTTGTTTTTTTTTTTTTATGGACTCAAAATCCCCTGCGCTTGCAGTATTCTGTGATTAAAAGACAAGCGAGCAAACAGGTTGGGGGTGGGAATAGCAGGCTCTGAAATGAAAATGACTCCATCCTACTGTATTTCTGTCATCCATTAACATGCTGCAGGAGCAAACAGAACGTTACGAGGTGTTGGTGTGTTCAACAGCACAGCGGGTGCATCCTGCTCGGAGTATTCAGTACCCATCAGACACTTAGTGCTACCTAAATTACCTCCTTTCTTCTTTCCACAGAAAATAAGCTTAGAATGACCCGGCTCACAAAGCGTCTCGGAGTAGGTTAAGATGGTCTTCCCATTTATGATCAGGTCAACCTTGACGTACAGTTCCTTGATGTTGTGTCCTACACGCAAAGCAGGAGAGTTCAGGGAAAGTGAAGGGTAAACAGGTTTATTACTTGGTTTATAAAAAGATTCTTTTTCTTTTTTTTTTTTTTTTCCCCCTTTTTTTTTTCCCCCTGGTGTTTAAGCCACTGAATATTTTCCCTGAGAACTGATACATGGAAATCCATGCGTCGGGAACAGGCCTCCAAGTCCCTTAAGGGGGATGTAATAGCATGGATCTTTATTATTAAAGAAGCTATGACCATTCCGTGACTCTGAGGCCAAATGGTGTAGTAAATCTTCTGTCCATACATCACAAATTTTATTTCTTATTATCCCTAGCAGAGGAGCCATACCCAGTGGGTACCCAGGAGCACTCTGTGGCCTGTTTAACTTGTTTAGCTTTGCAACCACCTGAACATCAATGATCCCCAGGCAAAAGGGCAGCATGTCTCCCAGGAGAGAGTTCTTTTGCACGCAAAGAAGGACTCCCAAGTGCTAAAAGACACATGGCACGCAAACTTATTTCAGGCAGCAGGAGTGTACAGCAGCGCTCTCGTGTGTGCTCTGGTAGTAGAGATTCTAGGTGAGCTTGGGGATGACAAGTGATTGCGACGAGATGACTTTCCTGTACGAGGGTCACAAAGCAAGCCATGGCTAATCTTAACTTGTGCGCCAGCCCATGAGCTCAGAGTTCTGCTTTTTGACCTTTTATTGCTGGTCACTGAAGTGCTGAAGGGCACAACTTTAGGTAGTGAGCTGATGGCTACGCCGTGTTGCCTCAGGCCAGCGCGTCCCCTTCAGTCTCCTACCTACAAGGGTCAGCTTTGGCAGTTTGGGGAGCACAGCTCCTGCTGACACGAGTGTGGGTGCTGTAGCTGTCTTCTGCTAAATGACTCTTCCCCAGAAGGCTTAGCTGTGATGACAAGCTCTGAAGCAGCCCCCACCTTGGATGTCCATATGTACAAATGAAGGGTAGGAGAGGACTAGGGCCTGAGGGCTGATGCAACCTGCTTAGAGTGACGTGTGTAGTCTGAGGCCAAGCTGATAACAGAACTGATGTTTCTGTAGCCGGGTGCTGGTTTTGAATTAAGCCCATTCATATTTTATAGGAGGTTATCACCCTTGCTTTTTAATAGCAGCTCTCACACATAAATTAGCTGTATAGGGCATGAGAAAACAGCAATTCACTTACTTAAGACCATCGCAGCTCTGATGTTAAAGGTGTGGGTTGTGATATCAGAACAACGATCGATGCTGAAAGCAAAATCTTGCTGGGGATCTGTTTGGAGACAGAGAGCAGTGGGTAATGAGGTGTAGTTCTAATGAGATACTGTAGAGAAGAAAACAATAAAATATAGAAGTGTTCTGAAAAACCATGCTATGTATTCCTTAAAGAAGTTCTCCAAGATGTGTTCAAAGCTCCCGTAGCCCACGTTTGAGGGAGAGTCCTGTCCCACTTCAGTGTGAAGCCCGTTCAGGTGATAGCCTGTGTGTGGCTGAAACCCTCGGCGTGAGGAAAATGAGCCAAGGTCAGGGAAAGCAAGTTCCCCACAGGGGTGAGTGGTCGATACTCATTCAACAGTGGAGTCCCAGCGCAGCCGCTCTTCCCAGGCTCTGCCCGTTTGTCGTGCCCTCCTCAGAACTGATGAGCAATCACTTATGATGATGTTTTTTAATTCGTTTGCATCACAAGATGGCTCAGTGAGGCCGGCTGGGAAACTGAATTCTGAAGTGAGGTGAAAAATCCAAAAATTAAAAGAAAATTGTGTAACTGAGATCCTGCAGTGTTTCATGCTGGGTCCACCATCAGGTGGTATTTTTATGCCAGGAAATATTCTACATTTCTCCCTTTCTGTGAAACTGTAGCAGAGCTGTGGTCAAAGAGAGCCCTACAGCTGATGACTGATATGAACATGGCCCCCCAGATGAAGCAGCTGGCAGAGAGCAAGCCTGGGTGACCAGAGCCTGATTGCGTAGAGGGGAGCAGAAAAAGAATGAAAGTGCTGGGAGGAGCTGGGCCCTCTAACTAAGCCAGGCTCTGCAAGCACCTGGATTGTCAGTGTGGTCCAAAAGGAGCTCCCAGGTCCCAAGTTTTGGTAAAAGAAATAATTTTTGGAGTTTTCTTCTCTGGAGAGATTCCCAACCTGCCTGGACCCTGCACTGCTGGGCCCCCTGCTCTGGGTGCCCCTGCTGGATGGAGCAGGGCGGGTGGCACCAGATGATCACCAGAAGGCTCTTCCAACCCCCACCGTGCTGGGATTGTGTTAACTATTTAAAGGAGGAAGGTAAAAGGCGCTGGTGTTTCCCACAGCTCCATGTCCCTGTGCTGGATTTTGTCCTCCACACCACAGAAGCAGTGTCTGCAGTTGCATGATCTGCTTGGAACAAAAAGTCAATGCCCGAGTCATTTATCAGCTCAAGGGTGACAGGAGTCAGAGGGTTGTCTTTCCTCCCTTC
Organism: Ceryle rudis; assembly: GCA_033439905.1. Classification (NCBI taxonomy): domain Eukaryota; kingdom Metazoa; phylum Chordata; class Aves; order Coraciiformes; family Cerylidae; genus Ceryle; species Ceryle rudis. The sequence continues at coordinate 26,542 of JAAGNO010021372.1, read as the reverse complement.
CCATGTTCCTGTCAGTTCTCACTTTGTTATTGCAGCCTGAGAAGCTGTTGCAATCGGGTGGGAGAGCAGCTTCCTGCTCCCACCGGAAAACCTGTCAAACTTCTCTTTTCTCCTGGACCGTTACGCCTGCTTCCCCTCCGGTCCCACCACCTCTCGGGGCTTGGTTTCCGCTTCCCTCTGGACTTCTGCAAGAGCCCCTCTCGTTTCTGTTTTGTGCGTGGTATGACGATAAGGTTCAGGAAGCAGCTGCTCAGATTCAGAGCAACGTGGGCATCGATGCCCACAAACAGTGCTGGTTGTCAGGGGGCTAAAACTGCCAGCTCTGTAATTTCCAGAGGGAGCTATGGACAAAAATGGCACTGCAGTGTATACAGTGCTCCTCTCTTTTTGGAGAGATGAGTCAATAAATTGAATTGTGACATTAGGGCTAGAAGTGGAAGTCTTAGGTCAAAATTTCTCATCGGTTATAGCTTGGGTGGAAATGGTTATTTGTGAAATAAGCTTCTCTAGAAAGCAATGGCTTCTTACAGTGAACCTCAGGCTTGGTTTAGGTTGGATGCCTCAAGCCTGTTTGGTTGGGTTTTTTTTCCTATGTGTTGAGCTCTTTTGCCAGATGATGTGTTTCATGGTGCATCGTAGCTATGGGTGTCATCTCCTGCACTGCTCCCGATGCTCTGGTGTACCCAGAGGAGCAGTGCCTGGAAGCACTCTCCTGAAGAAATCCCAGTAAAAATCTGTGAATTGGAGCACTTGGGATTTGTGTTGTTTCTCTGTTGCAGAGAAATGTAATTTTTTTTTTTTTTCTATTGGCAAAATAAACCCCAATTATTTTTTTTTTTCCTCCCCATGGAAATTCAGGCTCTGACTTTGCAACCCAACATCTGAGATGTTGTGGTGGATGTGGGGTCCTCCTGCTGCAATCAGTTGAAAGGATGGCTGTGTTGCTAAAGCTATGGTGCCAGGGAGTCTGGAATCCAAAACGTGGAGGCAGAAAGGTTGCTGCTGAAAGGAAATTAAAGAAAAGAGTGGGTTTTAACCACTTGATAAGCGAGGATGTCTGTAAATTCATCGGTACGCTACGAACGAAGGTAGCGAGCCGTAGCGTGGCAAAGGCAACTCGAGGCAATTGCCATTTTTGTGTTTCTTCTCAGATGCACAACTGTGAGTCACTGTGTGTCTCTTCTGGAGCTTTAATACTTATTCTTCCTTGTTTGCCTCAATCTGAAGTGAGCTGGTTAGGCTGAAAAAAATGCATGTTATGTCTTTCACATGTGCAGAGCAATAACATTTACCGTTAAATCTCTAAAATACGTGGGGCTGCCCTTCAGCCTTCCCCTTCTCCGCAACATTTCGTAGCGCACAGTACTGTATGTTCCCAGACTTCCCTCCACCCACTCCCTTCAATCTGCTCCGTCTTCCATAATTAAAGCTCCAAACTCTTCAGCTGGTTGCAGAGTTTTGCTGTTTCCAGTTCAGCTTTGATATATTACCAACACTTAAAATGTTGCTGGAAATTCTGCAAACACGGGGAGGTTTATCAGTGAAAATCTGCTTACCGGGGGCAGAAAGGGCATGTGTTGCGTGTCTCTGTATCTAGAGAGTAGAGCTTGGGCTGCAACATGTGCACAGTGAGCACGAAGGTGCCTGGAGCAGGATTTTGACTGAAGTTTCTCTCCGGGCAGTTCTCAGTCTCAGGCAACTGCTCTGAGAGAGAGGCTTTTTGTAAACAATCCGTGCACTGCAAGATCTCTTAGACCTGTTGTTTGAACTCGATGCTGTGGCCAGCACTGAGCTCTCGACTCTTATCTGGCACTGAATGTGCACCTCTTGCTGAAGACTGGCTGCTGTAGTACAGTCCTGCTTTGGGACAGGTGAATTTGGGGCCTACCTGGCATCTGGCCACCGATTGCCCCTTAGGTGGCACAGTGCCAGCTGAGCCCGTGCGTCCCACCCCTGTTTCACCCTCTCCCAAGTACCTGTGTGGAGATTTAGTGCTATACTGGCTTGGTAGGTGGCTTTCCTCACACACAACCTATAGCAGCACCGTAGTGCATTATGTCAGCCTGGCTTCTACAAGACTTAGCAGACGTGCAGAGTACAGGCTAGAAGCTCAGATGAGTTCCTCACCTTTTCTTCCTTGAGTTTCTTTCCCTGCTTTTGATCTTGGCAGAAGGTTCACAGGTATTTACAGTGGTCTATGTGTGACCCTCCTGGCTGCAAGCCTTGTACCTCTGATAGATTATTGTCCCAGTAACAGGGACAACAGATGGAAACACACTTTGATGCCTCAGTTACTGCAGTTGTGGGACCGCCAGATGATGCTCCTGCTGAACGTGGGTGTGCACCAAGCCACAGGGCCGTGAACTGGGGCTGCCCTTACACCCCCCAGCCTCCCGCGCTCTGGGAGGTGATCTCCATCGGGAAGGTGCAGCAGACAGCTGGGAATGGTAACGTCTTACCCCACCATGTTCCCTTAGAACCCGAGCTGCTGGATGACTAACTGGGCATTACAGAAACTGCACAGTCAGATGGGAAGCACCTGTTATAGGAATTTTGCTGGGCTGGTTTACAACAGACTCTGTCTTCTATTATTCTCTCTCCCTCCCCTCATCTTGTTAACTATCCTCTACTGGCCTTACTCTCGCTGAGTCTGCTCTCAAATCACATTGTGTCCACATGAGCGTGAAAATCAGTGGTATGAGTGAAAAGGAGCAGCAAGCAGGCGAGGTTTGCTTGTTAGAGTCCCCATCTGTAAGTCTTACAGTGGTGAGAAGGCTCTCCAAATTGGTGAGCTTTGGGTGTTTCAAAATAACACTTTTAGGAGCAGATAAGCCACAGAATTGAATCGGATGATGTAGCTGCACCTGGCTAGGGTCACACAAGGACAGGCTGGTGCTAGAGGAGCTGGCAGTTAGCACAAGGAAGAAACAGATTTAGTAATTGCCCAACACACCTCACCTTCAAAGCTCTTGAAAAAATTAAATCATTAGTTCTTACAACATTCAAGGTGATGAAAGGAGGAGGAAAGAACGAGGAACTGTTTGGGATCTCAGACTTTAAGTATTCACTCAACATTGTCCCTTTAATGTCTGTTTAGATAGATTAACCTCAGTGCTGAAGGTTATATTTGACACTGGAATCTACTTATAAGGAAGAAGCATCAGGTGAATTAGCAACTCTCCAGATGTGCACCTAGATTTCCCTGAGCACCTTCAGTTTAACAAACTTCCCTTTGGTCCTGCCTTCGCTGCGTGCCACGACTGTGTCCAAACGTGTCTGGGAGGAGCAGAGTCACCTTCTGGTCCGAGGGGAGCAGAATAAATTATAATCTATAAGCCAAAAACCCCCCCCGAACACTGGCAAGGAGCAGCATTTGAAGTGTGAGGAACAGATGCAGGATGGAGGGCTCAGCCTATGAGCGAAGGCTTGAAGCGTGGTAGGCGGAGGAGCAAAGAAGAGATTTACCTGGTACGAAGCTGAGGTTGCCTGGGACCAAGCTGAGGTTGCCCAGCTGCTACCTGTGGCTATGGAGCTGCTGGTGGCCTCGGCGAGGAGCTGGAGAGAAGCCAGCAGGCGTGAGGGGCTCTCTGCAGCTGCAGGGCTGCGTTTGTGGCTGGGGATGTCACCGGCGTGCATAAAGCAGCCTCTCCAAAGCCTTGACCCGACTCTCCTTGCCTCCTCCTTGAACCCCCTCTCGTGACAGCAGGCTTGTTAGAGCTGTTTGCTGGGGCTCCGGGGGAGGCCCAGTGCCTGAAGGTTCATGGAGATTTTCCTTCCTTTTGCCAGTGGTGGTGTTTGGAAAGGTTGTGTGTGTGTGTGTGCGTGCTTTGTGTGATATGACAGGGCTTTGTCCGAGCCCATTCGAGAAGACAAAACTGAAAGATGCCAACTTTGAGAGAGAGCACATAGAGATCTGTATTTGTATTTGATAATCCTGATTTGTCCTAGTTAGCTGGAGGGAGAAAGGGGAGGCAGGGCCGGATTCAGCTGCAGCAGCCTAACAAGAAAATGCTGCATTAATTTGGGCTCAGCAGGGAATGTGTTAGAGAAAGTCTTTGTTCTTCTGCTCTGCTGGTAGGAAAACACCATGGGCTGCACGAGTGAGATGCATACAGTAACTGCCTGTATTTCTAATCAGATTTGTCTCTTCATGTGTTGGGTTTTTTTTAGTTGTTCTTTATACTGCTCTGCTTGAGACAGAGCTCTCTGGCCACCAGTGCTCTCCAGTAGGACTGGAGATTCACAACAGCCTTGTGTCAGAAATAGACCCAAACATTCCTAGAAGCTGCCCTGCTGTTAGACACATGCCATGCTCTGGGATAGCAGGAATTACTGCTGGTAATACAGAGCCATAATCAGCAGCGTATCAACGGGCTAAATGTTCCCATTTTCCCAGGATGGGTTGAAATCCACGGCGGGAGTGTTGGCAGTAGGGTGTAATTGGAATGGCATGTTCGGTCGGCCGAGGAAACTAGCTGCGTTCCCACCTGCCCCATCGCTGCTGGATCATTTGACAGGAGCCATCCATCTTCAGGTGAAGAGGAAACTGGTGCATTGCATTAATTGGTGGTAACTTCTGAGATCCTGGCTTTTGGCTTCTGGAAGCTCTCCTGAGTCTAAAAGCAGCAACTGGGACAGATCAGAGGGTTTGGATTTGGTACGTGGTGGTTCTCTATGGGGTATTTGGGCGTCTTGTCACTGTTCTTCCCTGGTTTTAGGTTGCCTTAAGCCTCCCTGAAGCTGGTGCAGTGACACCAACACATAATAATGCTGAAATCCTTTGTGCTAATTTTTCTTCAATTATTAGATGTTTTTGCTGATGGATGTTAAATTGCTGCAAGAACCTGATCTCCTGTCTCTGATTTCCTTGGTAGACTGTAAGGATTGTAGGGTCCAGAGCTATTTTAAGGCCTTGATGACAGCTCTAGATGAGATGGTGTGGCAATGTCAAGAAAGCCAGGCGAAAATCTAGTGACAGGACAAGAGGAAACAGCATCAAGTTGCACCAGGGGAGGTGTAGGATGAATATTGGGAAAGGTTGCCTTGCCAAAAGGGTTGTCCAGGGCTGTCCCAGTCTGCCCAGGGCAGGGGTGGAGTCCCCAGGATCCCTGGAGGGGTTTCCAAGCCCCCCGTGGAGCTGTGGTGCTGAGGGGCAGGGGTCAGTGGTGCCCTGGCAGTGCTGGGGGAGTGGTTGGACTCGATGCTCTTAGAGGTCTCTTCCAACCAAAATGATTCTATGCTTCGTATGCTTACACAGAAAGCTTTATGCTGCAGCAGCTGTGGTTTGTCCTTGCTCCTGACTTGATCCAGTGAATGTGCCCTTTGATAATTTCCACTTTATGTAATACAGGAAGTTAATCTCCAGATGTCATCAAACTGTTACCAGAGCTGTGACTCACCTGCTTGGTTTATTAGGCCACTCCCTCCAGAGAGGCTCAAATGTAGAGTGCAGTAGCAAGTGACAGCTCTACGTTGCCCGCAGAATGTAATGTAATGTATGTTCTTCTGTCTCTCCTAAATGCTTCCAAAGGGGACAACACATTTTCCCCTGGCTCGCCTTGTGGATCTGTTACCCCTCCTGTCTGCAATTCCATAGTGACTTCGTGGCTACAATGACCAACAACATGGCAAAAATGTCTACTGGTTTAGGTGTAGCAGCTGGAGATAAGCAGGAGGGGCTGTTGCACATAAACAACCCTCTTTTGCTGTCCGTGATGCAGGACCTTCATTGATTTGGTGAAGAAATGGACACTGTGAGGAAACCTCTGAGGAACCAAATTAGATGGGAAAATGTAAAGCGTGGTGGGAAAAGTTCAGCTGAGGTTAATTCTCTCCACTCCTAGTCTCAGTGAAAGCATTAATATTGATTTTGGTAAATGGTTCAGAGTCTAGACGCTCAACTTGATGTTTTTGCCAGAGTACCTTGGAGGTATGGAACGGCCACCGGCTCCTCCTTGCCATTTACATTTTAAAACTCACTAAATACTCTCCCTCTTTTGAAAGAAGAGGTAAAATTAAATCAGAACCACCTTAGGAGGTCACATAGGAATAGAAAAGTTTAATCCTCTCTAATGAAGTGGAGAATGAACCAGATAAGGCAGTTTTAAGTCATGGAAGGGCCAAAACTTTCAGAGAAGATGTGTGTGTGCTCATATCTATGCTACCTTGATTCTGATGATAGCTTCCATTTGTTAGGATCTGGTGCCAGGGAGATGCATGTCAACATCTGGCCTTCCCCCTGGAACAAGTAAGCTATACCAGATGAGTGTAGCAGCAAGGCTGTGACATGAAGATGGCTTGGACAGAGCAAACAAACAAACAAAAATGTTTTCAAGTGGAATTCTGAAGTTCTTTGATTGTTTGCCCATTAGCGATCTATTCAACAGAAGATCAGAGGGGAGCTGGTATCATGTGGCTTTAAATAATTTAGAAGCAGAAGCAATTGCTGGAGCCTGCTTGAGGGAAATAAATAAATAAGTCCAGGAGAAGCATCTGGCTCAGTCTGTCTGCCAAAACCCCAAAGAATAATGGGATAAGAACCTTCTTTTACCGAGTGTCTAGGAGAACATTTGCCCTGAAGATGTATGAGGTGAGATTTCTTTTGCAGGCTGTTCTTTGCCAGCTGAAGCTATTGGATTCCTTACATCCTCCAGTTAAAGTGTGTAAGTGTGTGGCCAGGGAGGAGAAAGGACTAGTAACATTGGTTGATGTAGAAACCAAAGCGATGTGCTGTAAAATTAATGCTACAAATGATGATAATTTAGCAGGGTTGTGTACGAGTTGGCACGGCTGATCGAGCAGGGATGGGGCTTGCAGGTCTGTTTTTATAAAAGCCAAAAACTATTTTAAGAGAAAGAGTGTATTTCATCTCTCAGTATGTAGGAGAAAGGGTGTGATGGGCTGACGGTGTGAGGGGGGCCCTGCTAAGACTGAAAGTATTTGGCACTGACAGACAAATCACGTGCTGCTCTCTCTGACAGTACCAATGGGGGGCAGGAAAAAGTGTTAGAGAAATGACCCTGCTTGAAGTGTGACACGGAGCTACCCAAGCAGTCGTGGAGCTCAGTGGACATCAGTCTGGCTTTGCTCTGTTTGGGAAGAGGCACTGGCACGTAAAAATAGAATTGTAGAATCCTTTCGGTTGGAAGAGACCTTTAAGCTCAAGTCCAACCCCAGCACTGCCAGGGCACCACTGACCCCTGCGCCTCAGCACCACAGCTCCACGGGGGGCTTGGAAACCCCTGCAGGGATCCTGGGGACTCCCCCCCTGCCCTGGGCAGCCTGGGACAGCCCTGGACAACCCTCATGGGAAAGAAATTGTTCCTCAGCTCCAACCTAAACCTCCCCTGGTGCAAGTCGAGGTCATTTCCTCTTGTTCTATCACTTGTTCCTTGGGAGAAGAGACCACCCTCCACCTCATTCCAACCTCCTTTCAGACATGATATATTATTTCAAGTATAATAATTCTCTAGGTGACCACAAGGCCCTGCTTCTTTGTCTATCAGAAGACATTAATTAAAGCAAATGGCTACTTGTATCCCTAAGTATGTTCTATTATTTTAAACTCTGTGGATACACAGATATAAAACTTTTAAAGAAGGATGCAACCAGTTTCATATTTAGCTGCTGGAGCTCTACATGAATACCGATTGTTCCTTCTGAAGCTTCAGCTAATGGCTATTAACTTTGCTTCAGATGAAAGAAGGAGAAAAAGCAGTCAAACAGGAACTGGGAGATGTGTCTGTGGTAGTAAAAAGTCCCATGTGGTCTGAACAAAGTTTTATAAAGCTTAAGGAATATCTCTCAAGGTGTCATCCTCAAAAAGTACTACCTGGACTCTCTGAAATTCTCACTGAAATTCCATGTTATTTACTCCTGTGCACAGAAAACAAACTCCTTACTGGTTGATGTTCTCCAGGCCCTTTCTAAGAACCCTCTGCCTTGCCAGGACCCTTTTCTGCACTGTCAAGAACCCTGCAGTTTCAGGCAGCAGACAACTCTGAAATTTTCCAGGTCCCGATCTAAGTGTAGAGCTTTAATAATCACCAAGCTTACTGGTCTGGGTTTGCTCATCAAAACAAAAACAGGCACTCCAAAATAGTGACTTGGTGGTGTAGACCCAACAAATATTTCAAGAAAGAGCTGGAAAATTGGTTTTGGTGCATCTGCAGCAGCAATCACCTGCTTCCCCCTGCGAAGAGGGCCCCGTTTGGACACTGCATTGGTTTCCATGGCTAGTTAAGACAGGCTCATAAGAAGGGTCTGGAAGCAGGTGCTGGAGGTGTTGAAGAGTTATATTTTCAGAGTCTCTCCCTGCATTGCAGTTTGCACTTTGAGATGGGTGAGTGACACTCCAGTAGTGCTGGAATCTGCTCGTGGCACTTGGCTACCGTTGCCTTCCCGCCTTTCCCTGCCCAGGCAATTGCCTTTTAAACTGTAGCTGGAAAGATCAAAAGGGTTATCACTGTAAAAATCACTGTGAAATTAAAAGGGAGAGGGATCGTCCATTTGTGTAGCGGGTTCTTTTCATGTCTCTGCGTAGACTTGCCAATTACAGCTCTCTTTTCTCAGTCAGAGATGTTAACCCGTGCTGCTTTTATCTCAGGATCCCAGCCCAGGTTTCTAAAGTGATTTGTGGTCATCTGAGATCTTCCTTCATTTTTGTCACTTCTTCCTGGGAGGAAGAGTGGCACTGATGGGAAATGTCTTGCTATTTATAGACTGTCTCGCTGTTATGTCTCCTGCGGTTATAGAGGAGGCAGCACAATGTCTATTTACTTTACTTTTAGACCACCCATGTCTCGGGCTGAGTTTCTTACCATGAACTTGCTGCTGAGAATTTTTGTCTGATTTCTTTCAGATGACTTCTTTTTTTAGATGACAAGTGCAGTATATTGATCACTAGGGTCGCACAATGGTGAGGATTGGAAGGGACCTCTGGAGATCATCTAGTCCGACCCCTCCCTGCTCCAGCAGGGTCACCCAGGGCAGGAGCTTGTCTAACGGGATTTTTGATGTGTGCCTTGGGGTCCTGGTTACTGAACAGTTAGTCTGATGTGGCTGGGTAGGAATGGAAACCCTTTCTATGGGAGCCAGAACATGGAGTGAGGCCGGGAGCTTGATGTGTGCCTCTGTCCGATGCATTCTGGGGGCAGGACGCAGCTAGAGCAAGTGTTTGCTACAGGGAACTGGGACTTGCTCCTGGGCACAGGAGATTGCTGCGCTTTGTCTGTCTGTCTTCACTCACCTAACCTTGTCTGCTACCTTTATCACAGTTCTATCAGCTCATGCGTTTGGCTTTAGTCAGATTTTTACTGCATTGTAGGAGAGGATCTGATAAACTGAAAAGTAAAAGTGACTGCTCAGCTCCTTTTTAAATACTCAGACTGAACTCTCTGAATCTGTTGACTGAGGGCATACAGCTCCAGAAATCAAGTTGTGAGCTACTTGGCTAAAATTCTCTCAACCTCCATAAATTTTGCTCGATTCAGCCATTTGGTCTTTTCTGACCAAAATGATTCCATGATTTTTGGGCTTAGCCCAAAACACTTTCTGTTTTTCTGCTCTGTGCAAGTTACCAGATGGAGCTGGGTCAGCAGAGAGGCAGGTGGTGCACCCGGGTCTGATGCTACAGGTGTGGTAGGCGCTGGAGAAAGGCAGAGCATTGTGACAGCAGCTGTGAGGGTTGCCACAACTGAACCTGATGGAGATTTAAAGCAACAAGGAATCGGGCTTCAAACAAAGGGTCTGATTTAATTCTTGCACTGTTTCCACATCTGTGTGATCATCTCATCTCCCATAGCTGTGCCTGGGAGAGCAGAAGAACACTCTCAGTGCTCAGACCTGACCTGTTTGATCTCTGGCTTGAGCTTCTCAAGCTGTGAATTCCTCCCGAATGAATGTCCCTCTTACCTTTCTGTGTGTGGCAGACCAAAAGAAATGACACGCAAGCTCTAAGCAAGAGCATTTGGTTAGCTAGGCCAGCGGTGTGCGTCGCAAGAAGCAATATGTGACTGACACGTGCCCAGCAGACAAATTACATCACCATTTGAATTGACTCGAACTGTAGCCTGTGCCTCTGTGTCAACGTATCTCATGCTAACCGAGACCCGTCGAGGGGACGGAATTAACTTGTACTATGAATTCTGACTGAAATAAAGGCAATACCAAAGCTCGTATTCAATACCTAATTAAATAGTTTCCTAATGCAGCACGCCCGTTTGTAATCTGTGAAGCCTGACTGTAGTCTCCTGGGAGCAGGCCAGTAAAGAATAGCATTGCAAATATTTATTTACTTCTCTTGTCCCTCGCTGGCTTTATTTTAATGGGTGTGCAAAACTGCATGAAAGCTACAGGGGGGAAAAAGCCCCCTGGGAAAGCCTTTGTGTCGGGATGAATTGGAAAAACAAACTCGAGGGTGCTCATTTGCCGTGAATCGCTTTTCACATCACGTGCGGAAAATGAATGAGGCGTCTGCGAATCTAATTCCCTTTGTCCCCCTTGTAAAGCAGCTCGGCACAACGGGAGAGGCACGAGGCCGGCGAAGCAAGAGGTGGGAAGCAGGCACCGTTCAGGGAATTCATTTTCAGTCCTCCCAGTGCCTCTTGCTCCTTTTCTTCTGCATGGATTTAAAGAACAAACAAAACTCTCCGGTCCCTGGGAAGTGCCTCTGAGTGCTGCTGCTGGAGGCTCGGTGGGCATGGGTGGCAGTGGTGGGGAGCACCAGTCCTTCCCCTGTCACGCTGGGTCCCTTGTTGCTCCAAGTGGGAGGACAGAAAGCACATTGTCACAGCCTTGCTGCGAGTTAGATCAGCATTGAAGAGTCTGTGCTGTCTCAGTGGTTAAAAAATAGATATAGATCTAGGGGCTTTCCTCTTTGTTTTTTTTCCCCCTTTTCTTTTCTCTTTTTTTTTTTAACCTAACTTCAAGATGCACATCCTAGTCATCTTTCATGCTCAGCTGGATTTTTGACAGCTGTATATTGTTGTGGCTTAGGTTAAATTATTTCCTCTTCTGTCTAAACACGGTTAGATCTGTGTGTGTGTGTCAGCCGAACCAGCTATGTGTATATTGTTCTGGCTTAGGTTAAATTGTTTCCTCTTTATCTTCTATCTAAATACAGTTAGATTTGTGTGTGTCAACCAAACCAGCTATATTTGAACAACTCAAAGCATTCTAGCCAGTGCTGGCCTGTGAGTGTAACCCGTCTGTTCATTGCCTGGCTTACAAGCCTCTCTTGCTGCACAGGAACAGCTTTGTTGCCCAGCTAAAAGAAAAATGGAAATTGGAAAAAACCCACAAAACAAAAACCAACTCTCACCACAGCTTTTGTAATGTATTTCCAAGTTGTCCTCTTTGCAGACTGTGTGCGTAGGCCACTCTGTGCTGGCATCGATGTAGAGCAGGGCTGAGATGAGAACAAGGACATTTGGTGTCTTCATGGTGGCGGTGGTAGTTTGCAGGGTTACTTCTCTGCCTCTTGCTCACCCTCTGTGGAGGGAGACGGTCCTTCCTTTCTCCAAGGGTGACAGGAGCTGCTACATTCACGCCAGCGGAGCCGTAGCTTACCACAGCCCGGCGTAAACACGAGGCTGATCCGAACTGGAGGGTGCTATTTCCGCGTGCTTAGACTTCTGCTTTCTGCTTCATGTTAGTTTAAGCTAATGACAAATGAGCTAATCACACCTCCTCGCTGCACGCGTAGCCCTGCCTGCTGGAACAAAGCAGCAAACTGTTTAGTTTTAACTCTCACTTCTGGTTTCATGTCTTAAGACCAAAGCATTTGAGTCAAGATTTTCAGACAAGCTTATTTAGCTCTTCTGGCCGCAAAACCTTGCGATCCAAATCGCCCCATCTTAACCACGCAAAGGCAGACGAAATTCTGCGAGGCAGTTTTGCTCTGTTCTAGGTAACAAATCCATCTGCTAGAGGGGAGAGAGGTGTGCCTGATGAAGTCGGCATCAAATAAGCAAGCTTTGAAACTTTTAGGCATGAATCCTTTCTGCTTGGCTCTGCTAATATTGCACTGACGTTCCGTTTGTCCAGAGGTTCTTAGGAATGTCCTGCTGAGCAGTGTACCCAGTCGGGTAACCCTACACTTAATCGGTTTCCCTTCTCTCTTCCTCGTTATTTAACTTTTCACTAGTGCACTTATTTGCACTAGGGTGGGGTTTTTTTGTTTGTTTTGGTTTGGGTTTTTTTTTTTTGCTTGGGTTTTTTGTTTGTTTTGTGGTTTTCTGGTTTTGTTTTGGGTTTTGTTTGTGGTTGGTTGGGTTTTTTTTTTCGTTTTGTGATTTTTTTGGTTTTGTTTTGGGTTTTGTTTGTGGTTTGTTGTTTGGTTGGGTTTTGTTTTGTGGTTTTTTGGTTTTGTTTTGGGGTTTGTTTGTGGTTGTTTGGTTGGTTTTTTTTTTGTTTTTTTAAGGCTGTGCTTTATGGAAAAATTAGTGGCTGTTGCAGATGGCAGGGGTGGCCTTGATTCCTCCCCTACCTACCTCCAGTGAATGCAGGTCGGTTCCTATCTGAGACGCAGCCTTCATACCAGAGCAACAAAGCTAGGTGGTTTTCATGACCTGTTTTGGGCTCATGCAGCTTCCTTGCCCTTGAATTGGTTTAGCTACACTCTGGGTCCCCCGCAGAGGTTTAGGGGGTCACGAGCTGCCCGATGCTCCAGCGGGGCCCCTTGCTTGCGTTCCTACGGCTGCACCCGCACCCTGACTTTTGCCCAAATCCTTCTGGGTGTGTTGTTTTTCCTGTGCTCCTGGCCAAGAGGTTCTGTTTGCAAAACACTTCTGAACATAGACCTGGGTAGTGCTTCGCCTGGTCTCAGCAATGGGGTTTCCTCTTAAAGTGTTTTTTATTTAAAGATTTATTTTATTTTCTCTCATGCAAGTCCAGTATAAGGTGAGTCCGAACCAAAGTTTAAGTTCTTTCTTTCAAGCCAAAAAATCTTTTTTTCTAGCCCTTGGCATCTTTGGGTATGCCTGTATGTGAAACCTTTCCACGGGGAAAGCATTACAGTAAAAGCTTCGCTGATTTCTCCTCCTTTTTCTTGCAATTCTCTCTGAACAAAAGCTTTCTGCTTCCTGTTTCTCAGCGTGGGTCTCTTGCTACTGAAAGATGATGAGTGAAAATTTCTCAGCAAATAGATGAGGCTGCTCGGAGGAGATGCTTCACTTTCCATAAAAGTCAGCGTTTCCCGCTGTGCATGTAATAGTGCATTTAACATTTTAGTTGTACTGCATTTCTAGCCCTTGTTGTTTAAGGTAACGTGCCACCACCTTTGACGCTTCTCCCATCTACAAGGTAGGAAAGCTTCTGAGACCCACCAGCCTTGCTGGCTGCCAACGCAGCACCTGCCTGGTGGACAGCCAGCTCCTGCAGTCACCCCTTGTCCCTGCGAGTGCTCCAGGACCAAGCCAAGCATGTGAATTGCTCTGTTTAAAATGAGAGCTTTCGGAGAAAGGGAGTGGTCAGGGGTATGGAGGAAAGAACCTTCTCCTTTTAATCATTTCTAACGTAGTCTCCGTTTGCACGTGGTCAACAGCTTTCCAGGATTCCGCCTGGAGTCTGCAGCCTGTGAGACAGGCAAAAGGTTCCTGGTTCACCTGCTGCCCAGTGAGAGCGCATGTGCCTTGCACCAACATACACACCATGGGCCATGCAGCTGTACTGGGTACCTGCAAAACTGGAGCCTTGTCCAGCTTCCTTCTGGTCACAAACTGGCCTTTTCCCGGAGTTAAACTGGTGGGTAGTCACGGAGAATGGGTGATGTTAAGCTGCTGTCATGAAGCAACCATGAGGTTTCCCAGAGGAGGGCCACAGAAATGATCAGAACTGGAATTAACATCAACTTGGCAGGTCTCAGGATGTCAGGAGTCAATCTCCCCCGTGTCACTTCATGGCTGTGCCTCACGAGCAGCTCTCCTGCCAGGCAATATGTTTAAATTGGTGTTGAATCAGGATGCCAGTGGATCAATGGCCTCTCTTAAGACCACTTGGCCCTCCTGGGTGGACTGAATTTGTTTGCCAACATTGCAGTGTTGGTGTGCAACTTTGGATCGATGCAGATCGGTGCTGGTTAGGCAGCAAGGGACGGCACTTCCAGGCAAGAAAGCAGGGATTAGATTAGGCAAGAACTTTGGATTTCACCGACCTGCTTTCTCGTTTACTCCCTCACCTGAGCATTCCCTAACCTGCATTTCTTCTCTCCTTTCTGACTGATGGGTGGTGAGGTTGGATTTGTCTGGATGTGTGGAAAAAAGGAGGCGAAGGAACTACAGCTGAAGGCAGACTAAGTTTAAACTGGATTAGGAAGGATTTTAGGAGTGAATTTCAGACTGGTCAGCCTACTACCGAAAAGTTGTGAGTCTGATGCAGATGAATTCCATAGCTACTGCTGACGTTCTCCCAGCCACGTTCTTCCAGCAGAAGTGTCCCTGCTAAGGGGGTTTGCAGTTGCTCCCAGGGAAGCTATTCCTGAGTTCGTCCGGCTGTTCTCAGACTGTAGGAACTTAGGGTCCAGAAGCAGACAACTATACCCTGTACATTGCCCCCCATGGGTGCAGCTGACACAGAACAGCGAGAAAAGCATCATCTTTGGTCCAGGTCCTGGCCTGCCAATTACAATGCTGTTGTGCTTCTTCAGGAAGCCAAGCTTGCTTTCTTTAGTAAGAGTGTCTTAGGGATGGGGCAAGTAATATGTTAGGATAGGCTGCTTCTTCTCAATGGATATTCAGAGAGCATCATCTGGGAGAGCTTCCAGCTCATTCTAGCTTCTGTTTCCTTAACAGAAGTCAGTATGGATCGGAGCTAGAAGGTATTTCTAGTATGCAGATTGCCAGAGAGCTAAAATTAATGAATGGATCTTCTTGTCCCAAGAGACCAGCGTGGCTGTGGACAGCTTCCTTCAGAAAAGGCTATCTGTCTGTTTGTGTGATAGCTTTCCCTTTCAGACAGGCAAATAACAGCCTTTCTGATTGAGCAAGGACATGACAGTTTGGACTAGCTAAGCCCAATTTGGATGTTGCCAAGATGTAGAAGTGGGATTTTTATTTTTTTTTTTTTTAAGAGTTCCTGTTGGCAGAGAAAAGTTTCACTAGCAGTCTTGGTCAAAGCCTGTCTGAATCCGTTTCCTAGCAGAAACGTGCTCATCTTTCCTCCCACTTCTGTCACAATCTCTTCCAGAGGATCGGTGGTGGTGGTGGGAAGGAGCAATTGCATTGGTTTCTGAGGACTCGGTTTGCTGTGAGCACCCCAGCCCGAGCTCCGTGCTGGCTGGAAAGAATGACGTGAGGAAATAGGATCGCAGAGCCTGGGGAGAAGCTTTGCAGACCACCTGGCCTTCAAATTCCTGGCACTGCTCAAACTTGTCTCTGTAGGAAATCCATGTTCCAAGTCAAGCACAGGTCACATGAGAAAATGAATTTGGCAGGAATTTTATGAGTCCCTACTGATCTGCCAACAAATCCACCCCAAGCATCTTGCTCCATGGCTCTACGCTTAGAATAGAGCAGCACAACTGACAGCCCGGCATAGAAAAAATGTAGTTAGAGCTCTAAGTGCCTGGAGGTGGCTTCTGCAGGCTTTCCCGTGAAGCACCGCTGCTGCAAGCTGACTTCCCTTAGAGCTGCCTTCTCCCTTTGCAGAAAAAGAAAAGGCGAGGGCTGAGGAAGAGCTTTGGAAGCAAAGAGAGTTAAGGTGGCAGGAAAAAAATGAAGGCGTTCCTCCTTAGTTTTTCACATTCCTACAGTCCTAGAAAGACTTTGGTTCTCCTGGGTGCTGCTTAGTCCCTCAAAAAATATACAAATGCAGGGACAATTCTTACTTCTGTGCTCCCCTGACCCTCTCTGACATCATTTGTAGCAACTGGCGCGACGTCGCCGTGTGCAGTTAAGTGCTGTTTTGGGCATTGTTTTTTTCCCCAAATGTCTCGGCTTCAGAGCGAGGTGCATAAAGAAAACGAAATTCAGAATGACTCTGGCGCAGTTATAGGAGAAAAAAGCAGCTACTGAGCTTAATGCAGATGCCAGGATGGGAAATGCAATCTCATTTCGTATTTTTTGGAGGGGTTTTGTCTTTCGTGTTAGGTGCGCCGTCATCGTATTTACGTGGGTTGTTCAGAAATGTTACTGCATTGAGTGTATCTGGGAATTGGGAGGTCTCTTTATTACGAAGGCAGAGATTTTTGAGACGGGATGTCAACAGCTGCCAGAGCTCTAACGTTTCTTCAGGGTGGCTGGATGATGCCCTTCATACACAAGCTCCCCTTGGGGCAGTGTAACTGGAAACACAGGGTTTCTTGTTCAAACTACCAATTTTTGAACAATAAAGGCTTGAAATTTGGTATGTAAATGAACCCTTTTATACGCACAGTTCCAAGCATAGCTATGCAAGGTCCTGGTTTTCAGGGTGGCTGCTGTAAGATCTAACTCGGGGCACTCACGAGGCTGGAATTCTGACCTGTGGTGGGAACTGAATAACCCCATGTTTGAGTAGTTTTCCTTTAAATTTGTGAGTGTGGTTGTGTGTGTTTATTTGTATATTTCTTTTTGTATCTCACAGAAATGCAACATTTATCTTGTACAGGTAAACACACGCTTAAGCAAATAAATAGAGGAACAACTAAATCTAAATATTGATGTGCGCTTCTACTTGGATGACCTAAGTTCTGCTAGGAGACACTTGGAAACACCACATTATTCACTGGACTGGAGAACACTTTGATGAAAAAACAATCTTTTAAAATCCAGATACGAGAAAAGCAACTGACACTGACAGGGTAGGTCCCTCCTATGCGAATAGTGTGGGCATGGCTGTAGTTGCCGTGGGGTGAAGCAACATTTTGGTTTCCCTCAGATTGTCTCATCCAGAGCTCTCCTGTCTTTATGTGGACGGGTGAGGATGACAGGCAGGAGTCTGAGGGCAGAGGCTGTGCCATGCCTGGGGTCTGGAGTCTGGGACCTGAACTCTCAGCTCTTCGGTGTTTTGGGGCCATATGTGCTCTGTGACTCTCAGAGGGTGGAAAGGGCTTGGGCTCGTTGGTGGGAGATGCTCCTGTTCCTGGTTGCCACTAATGAAATATGTGGGCAGCAGAGATGCTGAAGTCATTTCAAAGGCAGACTTTGGTGATGGAGGCACCTGCTCGAGGTTGAACGGAGCATCCTCCTGCTTCCCTGCTCAGGCAGGGAGAGGTGGGTGCCAGCAGTGGCTCGAAGTGGGTTTGTGCACTGGGGATGGTTTTTCAAGGTGAAAATATCCAACTTGCCAGTGCTGCCAAAATCGGGGGGAATCAAGTAAGACTTGTACTCTGCTCAGACCTGCGCTCGGGATGCCAGAGCAGGTAGCCTGCTAACAAGCCAGTTAAACGGTGGTCTTAAGGAAAACTACTTGACTTTGAGAGTAGCAGAGCCCAGGAACAGGCTGCCCGGAGAGGTTGTGGAGTCTGCTCCTCTGGAGGACAGTTAAGTTTTCCCATCAGGCTTTACCTGGAACTGCCTTGCTGCCATTGAGGTTTTCTCTTACATTTTTGGATTCAGGTTTTCCCAGGAGGGGCTGTGAGCCCCCCTTACTTGGAGGGATGAAAGGGGAGAGCAGAGGGATGGCTAGGTCCTGCTGGAGATGTCCTGGGTATCTCCACACAACTATTTCTAGGCGAGCCACCTGATGGTGCTGTTTGTCCAAGTTGCCGGCCGCGGTGGGTCCTCCTCAGCCCGCAGAGCTGTGGACCTGCATGGAGATAGATCTGCCTTATCACAGGGCGTCTAATTAATAACTAAATGATAAAAAGCCAGTCTGCATCGCCCACGTGGATCTGGCAGTGGGACCTCACCTTTCTCTTTGGCCTCGGGGCAACAACAGATGGGGTTTCTAAGCTCAATTGCAAGAAGGTTCCTTGGAAAAGATCTGGGGGAGGCCAGGCCAGGGTTCCTCTGCGTTTCGTGGAGGCTTGCTAGGTTTTCCTAACTTATTTTGCATTCTCCTCACACTTTCCATTGTGGAGCTTTCCCGTACGAGGATTAACCATCGCAAGAGGTGCAGTGCAGCACTGGCAGCCTCCCTGGCAATCACGCGTCCTGAATAGCGATGAGAGCTGAGAGCAGGGCAGAAAATCCACCCTTCTGCTCCCTGAATGAGCACTGGGTAACACCACCCCCGGCAAGGAGCAGCTCTTGGTGACACCCTCCGTCCCCACACCCTGACCCCCTCGCAGACCTGGCTCCCACCTCAGGGATCGAGCCCCTCGGTGCAGGGGTAGCAGTGGGGTGCTGTGCAGTGTAGGTGCAGGGGATGTGGGCGACTGGTGCCAACAACCAGGGCCAGCATGTGGGGAGAACAAACCAGCTCGCCCTCCTGCCTCACCCAGTTCATTTTCTGGTTATGACAAAAGGCAGGGAGTAATATTTAACCTGGTTTGCCCCACTCGCTCCCGGCACGGCCGGTGGGTCCCTCCGAAGTGCACGGGCTGGCTCCTCATTTGTTTCCCGCTGTCAGGATGATGAGCCCGAGTAGATTTCTTTCTGTTTGTGTTTGCTGCTCGCCTGTGCTGACAAAACACGCGTAGTTTGTAGCTCCCTCGCTTCAGCTGGCTGCCGCTCCATTTTAATGCGAGGTGCTTCGTCGGAGGTCATTTACTCAGTATGTTGCTGGGCCATTTACAAATAGGAGCCGATGAATATTTCATCGTCGTTCACCAGGAGCGCCGTGGAAGCGCAGAGCTTCGCGGCAGCCACTCAGTACGTGACGCCCTCAACCTCAAATTGCTTCCTCGCCGCGTCTCTCGTCAGACGCGCTAATTGCTGATGTTGAGGAGGTAAAGCTGGTGGAAGGGAGTGGAATACGTGTATGTGCTGATATAATAATACGCTTTATCTCATCTTGTTTCTCCTTAAACATCCCTGGAGTCGGCTCTGCGCGGGGAAGGGTGAAATCGCAAGAGCAGCCATCTCTTCCCGTTGCTCCAAGAGCAATACCCGGGCTGGTTTCCCTCCCCGCAGTGCCACACCTCCGGGAGGGAGGCTCTGCTGGACTCGGAGACTCCCTCTGAAGTGCCAGGAAGAGTGAGCTCTTGCAGCGGAGTAGGTGGCGAGACCAATTTATTTCTGCTGCCGAAACATCCTCGTGGAAGCAGAGCTCTGTGTGCGGGGAACGCGTGCTGGTGTTAATGCCTTGCAAAGAGCCTGGAGCAATTGCTCTGCAGAGGGAGACCCGAGTCATCTGTCTGAGTCTGATGATGATTCAGGTGCCAGCATCATTAGATATTTTATCACTGAGCCGACTGATGAAAATGGAGGCTGGGATAGAGTACCAAGGTTGACAGGAGGCGTCTATAAAGGCAGTTTACCCAGCAGCTGGCAGCTGAGAGGGAGGATGTCGCTGTAGCGTGGCAGTGGAGCTGCAGCAGAAAGTCCCAGCTGGACGGTGCAGATGTGCTGGGGGTAGGGCCTCCTGGGGAAGAGCCAGCAAGAAGGTGTTCTCCTGTTTCAGGGTTGTTTATGCCACTGTAAAATGGTTTGTGTTGCACTCCTGGATTTTCTGCTGCGTGGCTTTCAGGATGAATGATGTCTCGCTCTGGTAACTGGTGCTGTGGAGACCATTAGGGCACCCCGTGATTCCGCAGAGAGAGAATAACCTAACCAATGCGGTCCTGTAACCATCCAGGCTTCTTCAGCCCACTCCCTTGGTGGTGCTGGAGTTGAGGTCTGGGGGTCTGCCAATAGCAAAGGTTATTGTTTCTGTGTCAGACACAAGAGAGGGAGAGGAGAACACGTGTACCTGGAAGTCGACTGCTTCCCTGCATGCTCAGCAGCTTCTCCGTGCTGCCCAGACCACAGGCTGCAAAATGTGCCTGCTCTTCATGTACTGCTGGCTGGTCATCTGCCGCTCTAGAGCGGGAGCAAAGGAGAGAAGCTGTGAACATATCAAATTTGGCAGCTGTCTGGGAAGCAGGGGGTCATTTTGACAGATGCAAAGGTCTTTAGTTTGGAGCTAGGCTCCACAGCTCTTCTGAGAGCCACAAATGAGCTGGGGGCTTCTTTTCCACTTCTCCATCTCAGCCTGGTCTGCGTTAGACAGTTGACACAGCTCTCAGCCATGCACTTTGCCTGGCGCAGCACGTCCTTATGCAGCAGGCCACCCCGTGCTGCACCTCCTTCCCTGGAGGTGAGGTCCTGCCAACCCAGTAGAGTGCCCTGTGTTGTGTGAAGCTCTCATCATGGAAATAGGGTTAGGCTGGGATGGATGTTTTGTGACTGGGAACTTTAATCTCCATCCTGCCAGAAACTTCACTTAATGTCTGGGAAAGTCAACTTGTTTTGATTCCTTTAAACCCATCCGTGCTTCATATCTACTTTTTTTTTTTTTTGAGTAGGTTTTAGAAAGTTTTTGTTTGTGGGGTTGTTTTCCTCTTTAAACATGAGTAATGTCTTCATGGGGTTTTTTTGGACTGGTAGCTTATGATACAAAGTGCTCACTGAAAACTGCTGGAGGGCAGGACAGCTCGTAAAAGGAGGATGTTCTCTGGAAGTTTGGTATAGGGGAACTTGATGCCGGTATTCATGAGATGCAATAAAAGCAACCGGTATGGAAAAAACTGTGAGGGTGTCCCAGACTTCATCAGAGTCTTTACTGGGCTTTATTTAATTATTTTTTAACTATAATTGTGTTTTGTTTTAATTTGACCAGTTGTAATGGCAGAATGAAATTGATTCTGTAGCCAGTTCTTCCAAACCACCTTGATTTAACCTGTAGATCTTTAAAATATGATTAATAAGTTTTTGTAGAGTGAAATCTCTTATCTGTGGGGGTGCTGCCGTATGCGGGTGGTTACTGAAAATACGTGGTGCTCTAATCATTCCTCACTGTCGCTTCCACTCTCTCTTTCTGATGCACACAGATATTACGGGCCAAAATTTGCCACTTCTGTCATCCCAGAAATAAACGGGACTAGTCATAGGGCACAACCATACAAGTGACAGAAGCTGTACCTTAAGAAGGAGCAAAAAAGGTAATTTTTTAATAACTCCCCAAAGTGGAGAGCAAACCAATGGGCTTGCATCATGTTCTAGGAGAAGAAAGAAGAATTGTTGCCATTCTAGAGCAACTTGGTGAAGGGAGGGCAGTTGCTATTTGAGGCAGGGTGTCTAAATTTTGATTTGGGGTAGGTTTGCTCAGCAGCATAGATGACATTTCCCAGTTTCTCACACTGTGATTTTACAGGACTCCAGCCATGAGTTAAAAAAGTTCAGATACTGCATAAAAGAATAAATATAGCAGATTTTACTTACAAAGTAGATGCTGCACTTCTCCCTGTCCTCCATTAGTCACTTTTCTCACCAGACATAAGCTCTGTTAGCCCATCTGTCGGCTGATGTCTTTGCTTGTCCATCTCTTAAGGAAGCCTGGACTGTGAGAACCATCAAATGTGTTTCAGACCTCACTGTAAACTGGTCTGAGTCCTGCCACTGTTCTCAGCTGTTTCCAGGGTGGTGGTTGGGCAGGTGGGGGTGCCGCTGAGAACCCCAAAGAAACATGGAGGGAGGCAGGGGGGCAATTCCCTCTGCTTCCCTTCCTGTTACCAGCCCATGCAGAACCTCTCGGCTACCTCCATCTCTGGTAGCCCTGCGTTTGGTGACACTGAAGAAAGTTGCAGGCTGAGCTGTGTTAGCAGGATCTTATCCATCGGGCCAAGGGTCAGGTTATCCTCTTTGTGTGGTACTTGTTAGGCCGTGTCTGGAGTACTGTGCCCAGTTCTGAGTCCCTAGCACAGGGGGATATTGGCAAGTTGGAGTGAGTCTACCAAGACGCGTAGGGGGCTGGAGTATATGACACACAGGGAGAAGCAGAGGAGGGACGAGAGGCAACAGGCACAAGTTGCAACATGAGAAATTACAGCTAGATGGAAGAAAATCTTCACAGACAAGGTAGTTCAACACTGGAAGAAATTGTCCAGGAACACTGTGGGATCTTATCTTTAGAGGTAGCCAACTTTGGAAGCTGGACCAAATGACCTCCAGAGGTCCTTTTGTACTGAAATTATTCTGTGGTTCCACGATATTGTGCAAGAGTTTGAGCGTCTTCTACGATCTGTACTGACTCCGTAAGGCACCAGAGAGACTCCCAAGCAAGAGTCTTTGTGCTCCTTTCCAGAAACAAAACTCCCTCGAGGCTCTCCATACCATGAGCAGCTTTGCCACAACTTTGCAGGCTGCTGCTCCTCACCCCATGCACAATGAGCTTTGTCTTCTGTATTTTCCCATATGTGGAAATGGCAATTAGACCCATCTCCAGCTGACAGCATCTGCTTTAAGGAAGAGCCTCAAAGGGTAGAAAACACACCTGAAAATTAGGTCTACTTCAGCTACTTCAGCCCAGTACTTTCCAGGTACTTCCCTGTGCTCCTCAGCAGATTCCCATGGAAAACTTCTTCCTCAGGCAAGTCTTACTAAGGGACGAGGGAGGATTCCTCTCTCTTTTCACCAAGAGATGTCATTGACGAATTCTTGTCTTCCCCCCCCACTAAAGTTTTAGGCCACCAGCATTAAACAGGCTGCAAATAACCACTCTGTCAACTTTTAAAATGAACTGGAGAACTTGGCTTGAGAGGTTGAAATGTGGATCTGTGCTTTGGATCGGCCAAATGCTGTTTAGTCCACACAACCAACAGCTTGCCATCCATTTCTGGAAGAACCAAAACAGAGACTTCTATGGACACAGACAAATGAGAGACAGCCACCAGAACTGAATAGGGCATGGGGCAAGTAGGAGTTTTTCTTTAAGTTTTGAAAAACGTCTCCTCTCTTATTGCATGGGAGGAAAAATCAGAGAAGGCTGTTTATCTGCAAGTCTTCCACGTTTTCAGGAGCACTGGAATTGATCTTGGGAAGTCTGTAGTCCTGCCCCTAGCTGAAAGTAGGATAGGCAGGGAGGTTACACCAGGTTACTCGGGACTTTACTGACCCGAGTCCTTAAAACCTCCAAGGACAAAAGCTACACGACCTCTTAGGGCTGTGATTGTTCCAAAGAGGTCAGTTGTTCCAGATTTTCCAGAAAAACATGGGTAAGCTGAAGCCCTAGTTTTGAACTGTGTCGCACTGTCAGCAGAGAGCTGTGAGCAACCTGACTACAGCTTGAACAAGTCATTCAAATGTCCTCCAGCTTTCCCTCTGTAAAGTGGATCCAGTAGCACTGGAGGTGCCAGAAAGACTGGATCCTAGTTTGGGTTGCAGCTGAGCTTCAGTGCAGTCGCAAGCGCTGGCACTCTCCGTGCCTTCAGCTCTGGAACTCATCCAGCTCTGGACAAAGTCATGCTGGCCTTAAAATCCAGAGCTGAACTCTGGAGGCAACGTGGAGGTGTTTTATGGACTTGGAGTGAATGAGAGAAGCAGTCACTGAAGGACAGTCTCCTGTTAGCGGTCAGTGAAGAAAGAAAGTGCAGGATTTTGGTGTGAGATCTCCAAGATACAGTAATTTTGCAACTTCTTTGCAGAAGCTGCTGCCAGCTGAGAACGTTGCAGCGTATGCCAGCTTAGGAAGAAGGTGCCACAAGTTACGGGGTTTGCGCTGGGAACTCCTGGTTGAAAAATGATGTGCTTTTGGGAAGCCAGACAACTGCCACCCAGGTTTTGGATCGGCAAAGGTCCCGAGCACTGCGTAAGCGCTCGCGAAGTCCCCTCTGTCGGGCTGCTTTCTTGAGTTGTCACGAGTGGCTGGATCCGCGAGGGAAGCGGAGAAGAGCGGTGAGGTTAACTGTGTCTGAGCAAACAAGTCATGGAAGCTGGTTTTGAAGCATCTGCTCCGAACGCCCACAAAGACTAGCTGGTTTTTTGATAAGGTGGAAAAGTTTCTTGCTTCCTTGTCCCTGTCTTGCTTTCTATGGGCTTAACTTGAGGTAGTCAAGTTCAACTTTTCTGGGTCAGCTTCAACAGGATAGATGAGTTTCTGGAATTTACCTTGATACCCAATTCCAGAAAAAAGAAATCAATATTTAATAATTCCTTCTTAATACAGCCCTCCCTGTTCTGTGCCCCTGCTCAGAACATTCAAGGTCGCGAAGTGCTGTACAAAGGCAGGTGAACCATAAAAGCTGTGTTCTGAATGCTGTCTTCTACTGTGTGGTGTTAAGCTCATAGGTTGCTTTCAAGGACTCCCCATGACAGCACATAATAATAATCTCCATTTGATGTACTCAAACAGCTTCCTTGTTAACCGAGCAAGTACAAGAAACAGCTTGTTTGAACCGATGCCCGTGTTTCCGTTTGATAGCGATGCCCTCTGCCAGCCTATTCATAGTAGAAGCAATGTTTAATTTTAGCCCCTGTCCCCCTCTGGTCTGGCTCTGAGCTCCATTCTGGTGGCTGTCTCTCATTTGTCTGTGTCCACAGAAGTGTCTCTTCTGGTTCTACCAGCGGTGGATGGTGAGCTGTTGGGTGTATTCTGGCATCACTTAAGGAGATAAACATGTAAGGCAGTTCCCAGCCTGTTTTGCGTGTTTATGGCTCCATCACTGCCTCTGAGTGAAGTCAACTAGTGCCTTTGCTTCACTCGAAGGCAGTGATGGAGTAGAAGTCATCAGAAGCGTGTGACACAGGCTGCACACTGAAGGAGGTTGGGGCACCTAGAAGGCCACATTTCACTGATAGTTAATGAGACCTAGACACCCAGGGGTTTTTCAGGCTGCTGTACCCAAATGTAGGCAGTTCCCCCCCACTCTAGTCACAGCACCACACAGACAGGCTTAGACTTGTTTTCCACGAGGCACAAAGTGCTTTTCCGCAGTTGTTTAATTTCCTAGTGTAGGCTAGACATTCTGTCTGCTGTTTCTTTCTTTTTTTTTTTTTTTTTTCTGGTGTTCTGATTTTCCCCTTTCAAACTTCACTGTTATATATCCCGTGTGGTTCTGCCTGTGGTTCTGCGTAGGGGTCGAATCCTTACGGGAGGAGCCCACCTTCAGTCACCGATCCTCAAACAGCTCCTTGTAAGATTCATGCAATTTAGCACGTGCGCGGTCATATTTTACCTCCTGTTTTGGTCAACTCACCCACTTTTTATATTGTGCTCCAAGTTTGGGGGATATTTGCTATTTATATCCTTACTTGTCCTACTTTTAACTTAATTTTGTGTTGCTCTTTTTTTGTTACTTTTTGCAGATAATCTGCTAGCAAAGTTGCACTTGATAATGAGCAGGTAAAACCTCTCGTTCCACTGAGCAGCTGTAGCCCGTTATTTATGGTTTCATGTGCAGAGAGCTGGGGTTTAGAACCAGCATTTTCCACGATGAGCAACTTTTTCCGTGTTGACTCCACAAGTAACAATTGAAAAAGTTTGGAGACCTCAACGCCGACTATAAATACACCCCATGAATCTTTCTTAGCCTCTTCTGAGGGCTTGTAACTTAAACTGTGTGGTAAAATCCGACCACTGTGCATTTATGGAGCTCGGGTAATGGCAATTTATTGACTTCAGTGTTCTTGCTCATTTACAAACCCAGTCAGCCGAAGGAGAAACATTCATACTTTATTACTCTTCCTTGAACAATGACGTTTTTATTTCTCAAGAATTGGTTTTTCTTTTTAATTTAAAGGCAAAACACAATTTCCCTTAATTTGACACGTAACAGAAGATTGGCCTGAGATGCTTTGAATTCCTTTTCTAATAATTGCAAAATTCACTGTCCAATCTTAACTTTCTAATAACTGTGGGATTGACACTTGAAAAACAGGCTGCTCGAGAAGAATATTGTGCTGGGATGTCATCATGACTCTTTTTTTTTTTTTTTTCTACAATAAAATAGATATTTTTGACCGCTCCTTCATAAATCATCCTGATTTCAGTGGCTGCTCTGCTATTCCCAATACCTCAACAAAGGAGTAGAAACCAGGGGGAGGATAACAGCACCAATTAAACCCCGTGAGTCTGGGTCCTAAACCACACACCAGTACAAAACTACCAGCTCTGGCATGAACAAACACCAGCGATGCTCATCTGCTGCTGAATGCGTACGGCTCCAGTGGCTGTCCTGGGCTTGCTGGAATATATAGCAGCTGAGTTTTGCCTGCTTTCCCTTAATGGAAAGTGCTAATTTTGGTCTTTCTTCTTTCTCCAGCTGCCAGATCCCTGAAACTTATAAAAATATAATTATCTGTGAGAATCCAGCCATTCTTTCAAATTTGGTTAAAATTAGCTTAGGAGAAAATTCACTAAAGGAAGCTGACAGACAGGAATCAGGCCAAAAATACATCAGCCATCATGTCAGTTGTGTGTGTCATGGGTAGCTGTTAGTTTAATGCTGTGTTTCTCCCAGACCAGTCTGTGGGGATAGGTGTCTAGGTGCTGTGATGGGATCTAAAGGGGAGGATATCTAACGTCAGGAGGATGGGGACAGACTCTGGTCAGTGGTGGCCAGTGACAGAACAAGGGGCAATGGACACAAACTGGACCCCAGGAGGTTCCACCTGAACAGGAGGAGCAAGTTCTTTGGTGTGAGGGTGTGGGAGCCTGTGCCAGGCTGCCCAGAGAGGCTGTGGAGTCTCCTTGTCTGGAGAGATTC
>JAAGNO010021371.1:62933-78958 GCA_033439905.1 Ceryle rudis | reverse complement strand
TGCCTGAAGGGAGGTTGGAGTGAGGTGGGTGTTGGTCTCTTCTCCCAGGTGACCAGTGACAGGACAAGAGGCAATGGACTGAAGTTGCACCAGGGGAGGGTTAGGTTGGACAGTAGGAAAAATTTATTCACAGAAGGGATTGTTAAGCATTGTAACAGGCTGCCCAGGGAAGTGGTGGAGGTATTTAAAAGACACGTAGATGTGATGCCGAGCGACATAGTTGAGTGGTCAACTTGTCAGCACTGGGTTAATGGTTGCACTTGATGATCTTAAATGTCTCTTCCAACTAAAATGATTCCATGGCTCTATGATTCTATGAATCTATCTTTTGCTTTTATAAAGACTTAGGTTAACTAAGACTCAGCTCCTTAAAGGCATTATTTACTTACTACTGAATTCAGCACCTAAATATCTTTGAAAATTTAAATGTTAAGCACTTATGTTACTTCTAGTAATGGGATTTCTGCATTCAGGTTAAACTGGCAATTTCAATATCTTCCCCATTGCTTTGCACCTTCACTCCCATTGTTTGAGTTTTTCATAAACACTCAGACGAGTGCAGAAGACATGACTAGCCTGTTCCTAGCTGTATTTCAGAATTCCTTGTTTAGTGCTATTTGCATATGACAAATGTCCTCTTGCTAGACATAGGTGAAAAAAGAACACAGTGCATGGATTCACATTTAACCATATATATCAGAAGTAGGCTAACCTTTATTTACAATTTTTCTGCTATATACCCTCAGCTATTTTTGCCAGTTTTCAGGAAAGAATTTTATATGCACTGAAGAACTGGGAAGGGTTATTCTTCAGATCGATCTGTAGACCTTTCTCTACAGGTGAGTACTACTGTTACTGCAGAAATATATTTGTGATCTTCAAAGTTTGGTTGTCCACTAAAGTAAAAGAAGTGAGGTTGGTTTTGGCAGTCAGTTAAATCCCGTGGAAAACAAGCTGTTGGGTGAAACTACTTACAGATGGAAAATTTCTCATACCCAGAAG
Source organism: Ceryle rudis (assembly GCA_033439905.1). Lineage (NCBI taxonomy): Eukaryota > Metazoa > Chordata > Aves > Coraciiformes > Cerylidae > Ceryle > Ceryle rudis. The sequence continues at coordinate 77,956 of JAAGNO010021371.1, read as the reverse complement.
GAATCATGCAAATATCTTGATAGAATAACCCGTAGGCTGACATTTTTCATTCACAGAAAAAAAAAAATCATGTCATTTCATGAATGATTTGTAACAGAAAATAAAACTAAATTCACAGCTAATACTCCTTGCAATATATTATTCAAGCAGGTTTACTTTTTGCCTAAACGAGATAGCTATAAATAGCCTTCCTCCCTATCAGTAGAATTTTTCACCAAGAAAAAGCACATTCAAGAAGTGTAAGATCTCCTCTCTCTCTGAATGAGACACTTAAAAATGGACTATTAATGCAGTCATTTCTACAGCCTGTTCTTGCATCCCGATTAAAGCAGGGTGCAATCAATACAAGTAGATTAACAGATCAATATATTAAACGCTAACCGTGTCAGTATCGCATTCAATAATTATACATATATTTTAAATAAGAGGATTATACACCAAAAGAGGTTTCTTAGAAGTGTTTAGCACTTACACCTGGGGACAATTCTTAAAAGAAACTTCATTGTCTAAGACTAGACAGCTTTCAAAAGTATACAAAATAGTCTTCTCAGTCCAAGCTCTGATGAAACACTTTAAACCTTGAAAGCCTAATTCTGCAATTCTTAAACGTCTAATTCATATCTCTGGAGGAGACCCAACCACCACATTTTCATACAGTCAACAAGAGTTACATGTCGTTAAGGGATCAGACACTAAACCAATAACACAGATACACTAGAACACCCTTCAGACAATCTAACTACTTCGATATCTATTACTTCTCCTGAAACAGATGGGCATCTGATTTACAAAGCTGTGGAAAGAAGCGGTCGTTTTGGTTATTTGGCACTTTCTGGAAAATAAATAAGTATCAGCAAGTGGAATAAAAAATAAAAGAGAGACGGGCTTTTTTAAGACCTTTTTTTTTTATCAGCAAGAATAAGAACATCTTAATTACAGTTAGTCCTGGGGCTTAACTGACACAAAGAGCTCCTGCAACTGTAAACCGGACTATTGGGAAACAGAGACAAACCACGGGTCTAAGATGAGAGGCATGGAAATGAAAGCTCACAATGTAAACTCTTTTGAAAAAGAATGGATAACACATGTTAATGCTTTCCTGTATATGCCTTTACTAACCAAGCAATAAGTAGATGCCAGATACCACTTTCCAGAGGATGTATCGAACTGCATACATATACATCCAGAAGCACATTCGTTCTTGAATGTTTTAACAGACCTGTAATTTTGCATTTACATACTAAGGCTAAAAAGCATAGGGTTTTTTGGTTGGTTTGGTTGCAGTAGTTCAAAATGCAAATCATATGCTACTTTCCTGAAGTGACGTGTGCCCTTTATTTTTTGTTCTAGGAAATAGCTTTATCAGGCACTGGCCCTGCCTAAATATATCTGTCAGCACATACCTACTGCTGATCACCTTTAGAGCAGGCTAGTAAGAATCACTTTCCCCTTCTGTAAGACTGCATGGCCCATTGCTGTGAACAAGCATTTTTAACACTTATCACGCATAGCCTGTGGCAAGTGATTTTGCAGAGACTATAACCAATTTTCACAGCGTTGTGGAGATAGAACAACCTACACTGCATTATTTTGTATCCTGCAGAGACTTCCCATGGTTCTATAATTAACATTTTGCTTTATTAGGATGATAGATGGTGGGAGCAAGTCGCAAGGAATAATATACACACTGCATAGGTTACACACACTACTTTGTCTATCGAGACGATACCAATTGCTCATCATGGGCCAGTCCAGCTCCATAGTTTTGTCTTGTCTCTGCAGTATCTTGGATTATTTAATCCCTTGGACAGGATAGCACCCCAGGCAGTTCCAACATAGAACAAACTCCACATCTCAGCATGAACTAGGAGGCTGGGAATGCCTGGCTCGCATCCATTGCTATTTAAGCGCAGAAAATGGGACAAGGCAGGGAATGAGGATATGTATACTAGTGAATTAACAACATATTCAGTCCATTCATGTCCCCAGGACATAGAATGACATCCTTCCCTTACAAAGGTTCACAGATTTCAGATTATCCTGTCTGCATAGCAAAGGCTGGAACAGCTGACCCAGAAACATGTTGCATCCAGCCCATAATGTCAGATTAAGCTGTAGCAACGCTGGTTGTGCAAGGGACATATGAATCTCCTTGGCATTCCTCCTTGAGCACAGTCCTACCTATGCTAATTAAACCACTCAGCTCTGGTAAGGCCTTAATAGCCTTGCATTCAGAAAGCCTTTTTTTTGTTTTGTTTACTCACCTGTCTCTTATCCTGAAGCTTCCACATCACCCCAGATGTGAGGACTATGGACACACTTTTGTAATGTTCTAGAAAGCACTTAGCTCCCCATTCAATTAGTGTATTAGCAGTAAGGCGTCACACAGCCAGCACTTACTGACAAGGACGCCTGCAGAGAGTGTCAGATGTGATAGCAAATGTAACCATGCTCAGAAGATGGCAGCTGTCAGAGGGGGCTAACTAAAAAACAGTTTAAAAAAATGCCAATATAAACTTGAACTGGCAAAAGAGAAATTCATAGTTCATGCAAAAGCAGAAGGCACTTCCTTCCACACACAAAAATACTTTACAGATGGCTGTGCTGAGCAGAGTGGGTGCGACTGTCCCCTGGTCCTTTCTAAAAGAGAGTGTCTTGAATAGAGACATCAACTCAGTCTCTTCTGTTTCAGTCTCATTTAGCCTAAGAACGTGCACAACTAGAAAAAACATGATGCAAACAGCTAGTTACATTTCTGAACAAACTGCTAATATCAGTTCTCCAGGGAACTGACCTTTCTGAGAAAGATTTCAAACAATGCATAAATGAATCTCTCAATAACCCCTTTCTCTAGACAGAACATGATTGTAGTGGGACGTATTTGGAAGATTTGGCTTTCATAATATATCCAGGAAGGCAACAAAATAAGAATGTTCTCATCACATCAGGACATTCCGATAAAAAAAAAAAAAAACACAAACCTTATTTTTTTATGATTATAATTTCTCTGAGCAAAGCTATTAAAAAGAATAAAATAGCAGTTTTAAAAAATAATAATACTTTTATGTCAGAGAAGGTGCTATCAATTTTATATAGGATCTCAGATAATACAGCTTTATTTATTTTCCTATCTGTCTGAGCCTTTACACGCCTAGATAAAGATGCAGTAAAAATCCATGTATGTCTTATATCCACTATATTGCACATAATGTTCCTTCTTCTTCCAGGTTTTTATTGTTTTGCAGTCACAGCTTGTGACAAATCACAAATTTTATTCCTAGATACCTGTTGGGCTTTCTTCAATAACAATTAATCATCCTTCTGTTGCCTTTAGGGATGTCCTCTGTTCTTAGGCTATTATTATCCACATGCCCAGGAAGATGCTATGTGTTCCTTCTGTTACTCGCGCATCCCTGCTAGAAACAAAAACTTATTTTCTATTATTTTCCAGAGAAGTTATTTGTGCTTTATAGATCTAGTAAAATAATCAATACTCTGTAAAATGGGCAAAACTTTGCTCTTTCATTACAACTCTGGCTGCCTGTAAGTTTATTTTTTATGAGAGAGATATATGGAATGTAAGGTTTTGAGTATGAGATATAGGGGCTGTTGGTTGTGAAAGAACCTTGTTGTATCATTTTTTTATTTGAATTATAGTGCAGAGACTTCATCACCGAGGGACAATAAGACATTGTTATTTTTTCTGAAGTGCCTGCACACACATTTAATAGGGACTTTTTACGGAGAAAAAAAACAAACAAAAAACCAACAAAGTCCACAGATTTCTACTGCATGCTGCCAATTCTTTGAAATTTTCCATTAACATCTTTCTATGAACGTTTCATTTTGAAAAAAAACCAAAAACCCAGAAGTATAAAATTTTAATATTCCCTAAAATTAGTAATGTTTTTTAGTTGGAAGCATTTTGTTCAGAAATCTAAAAGAATGCCTAGAAAAACAATAAAACCTCACCATAATTGTTAGGATAATCTTTCAACTGTTTTGTTTTCTCCCCTTCAATTTTTCAAGTCGCAGAGATTGTCAACATTTCATCTTTTTATCCTGATTTGGGATATGATTTTATTTTTAATCCCAAATCTTTTCAAGAAGTGGAGATAACATCCCTTTCTAGCATCTACTGCCAGGTTACAACAGGCCCACCGAAGAGCAAGAAGATAAACAGGGAGAGGTGATGGGCTGCCCAAGGGAATAACAGGGATGCAGTGGGAAGCATCAAGGGAGCAAAGCAACCTCTCCTCTTTGGAACAGCTTCTCAGCAGCAAATGAAATCACCAAATCAATAATTTCTTTTCTTTTTCTACAGACTGCATGGTATGGGAAAGAATCACAAATCCAGTATGTAAGAACATCATTTGCCCACTGACTCTAGTCATAGCTGAAGGGAGACTGGAAAACCACTGCAAGCAAGACCTTAGGACCAGACAGTGGAGAAAGAGACAATGAACTAATCACTAAGTGCTACACAAAGGCCTCATTAAAGAACTGCATGCTTTACAATTTTTCCTTTCTTCTTGTCCCATGCCACAAGGAATGCTTTGTAAATCCTGCCTTGTTAGCTTAACATACGGAGAAAAAATAAATCAAATGCTTGAGTAAACTGGGTTTTGTAATGTTTGCAACATTATGACAGGATTTGTTGCTTGAGGAAAGTGGATCATCCACTTTCCTTTGGGGGTGATTTGCATTACAAACATCTCTACTTACACTGCAAAAGCAGAACTGAAATCCTGAGCCAAGCAGCTGACTTTCAGCCTCTCTGAAGTACAAGACTTCTTCCCTCAGGTATATTTTTTTTTCTGGTTTCATTTCTAAGACTTGCAGTAACTCAAATGCACACCAGACTGAAAACCAGTCTCTTTATTATTGTTTTGGTTTTAGAGTTCAGAGATGCCTTTGAGAAGTTCCTGTTATTACATGACCTGTGGTGACCACTGAATTACAATGAACATTAAGGACCAGCCCAGGGTGCACATGTGGGGAGCTTATCCTGAGAACTACTGCCTGCTTCCCTACACCAAGGTAGGAATCACAGCACAGATCCTGGAACAATCCTGTGGCTAATTGAGAGCAAATTCATAATAAAAGTGTAAATAGCATCCATCATTCATCTAGAGAGCACCAACTGGCATTGCATCCTGTGCTGTGCCATAGGGCCATAGGAAACTCAGACATAAGCCTCTGAGTTAGGTTAGATTCGTTTATGCTTCTATTTTAAAAATATTTCTTTGCATAAGCTGTGTCCTGGTGTCCCTGGGACAGAATCCCAGGCCTACCATGCTCTGCAGGCCAACAGCAGTTTGGAGTCAGCCAGGGCAGCTGACCCAGGTGGCTCACAGGTCTATTCCACACCATCATCCAACATCAGGGGGGAGGTTTGCTGAGGACGAGGGTGTCTCCTGCTGGGGTCCCCTGATGCTGCTCCTCTTCCTGCTCCTGCAGGCTGCCTTTCTGTTTATTGTGACCCCTGTGCACTTGCTGCTCTGAGTATAACTTTGTTTACTTTATACCGGCATTGGAATTATTTTGGCTGTTACATTAAATCTGTTTTTCATCTCAACCTGTGATTCTTCTCTCTTTTTCCTGGTCCCCCACCTTGGCTGGGGAGGGGTCATCAGGTGGTAGAACAATGGCTATAGCTTAGCCCTGCATACAGGCTGAATGTAGACAGGCTGCTTGTAGTAGTAACTGCCCTAAAGTCATTTCAGATCTGTAAAATTCCTAGAGCTGCACCGTTCCTTATTTATTGTCAAAGTCATCTTCCCTCCATTTAGCTGTTTTTTACTGTCATACCTTCATAAAAAGTGTTTTATATCCTTTTTGAGCTGCAGGTGTCATTTACTGCTTACCACCTTATTAATTTAGTTTTTCTGGGTCAGCCTCTTCTGGCCCATGGCAATTTTGGCTCCCTCAAAGTGGGACACTCACACTAAAGCCAGGATTTGGCAACAGTGCTTCTATTAAATCTTAACTGTTTGGGTGAAAAAAAAAAATCACTTTAATGTCATTTGTGTTTATAGGACTTTGTGAGCAAAATTTACAAAGTTACAACAGTCTTGAATTCAATTCAGCAAGATTCAGGGATACCCTTTTCTCTTCTTCCCCAACTCCCCCTTCTTTATTTGTGTGGGAGAAAGAGGAACAGGCAAAAGGGAGAAACAATGTCTAATGAAAGAGAAGCATGTGTGTGCAAATATGTATAAGTAAGAAAACCACCCAAACTAAAAATGTCAGCCAAAAAAATCCCCAGATTTTTAGTCAGCTGTAGATGTCGGACCTTTCTCAAAACACAGCATAAAAAGAATTTGGTTACTGGCAACTTCTGTGTTTCTAAGCCTCTCAGGGGCTGCTGGAAGAGAGTTCATGCTGAATGAATTCAAGCATCTCATGACCTTGTGTATGGAAGTACTTTATATATCCCCTTTGACTGACTTTCTTGTGACCTTTAAGCCTCATAGCTTTGTTCTGTTTCATTCTTAGAACTCCACGTACATTTTTTCTAAGAGCATATAACAGACGAGGGGCTTAGATTTTCTTCCTTTGGAAAAATAACACAAGACATCAACTGCCTGTTCAAAATTACTTACAAAGTGAAGAAATGTGAGGAACTGTCTGAAGGATTTGTATTAGTCCAGGAAAAAAACCAAACATCTGTACTTTGCACTTCTGCACCACTCCACACATTTCCATCTTTTTGGAATATTTTAGTATTAGGAAACATTATGCGTTACTTCAATCCCTTTCAACCAGTCCCATCCTCCTCCTGAGATTTTTCTATCAGCCCTCAGATGGTTAGCTTCCATTGCCTACAGACATCTGCCTTTTAAATATTGATGTCTGTGTAACAAGATTTCTTTGGAATAACCAATGGAATAACCATTTGTCCTTCACTCGCTGGGTGACCACTGCCATGTTTCAGGTCTCTTGTCCCCAAAGGTGACCTTTAATACCTTTAGTATATACCATTCCCTTCTGGAACACTGCACAAATGAGTGTGAGAGGGAAGAATACTACAGTGGTGGATGGACTAATTCAGTCTGAACTGCAAAGGGATGAAGCTCCAGAACATTTCCAAGACTGATGACATCATCATAGGGGGTAATACAGCAGAAGATGTTTTTGAGAAAGGGAAGAAAGCAGTTCAAATTCTTCTGAAAGCTGGTTTTGCCATCAAAGGAGGCACTGTGAAGGGACTTGTACAAGAAATCTGGGCTTTTTTTAGGAATAAAATAACAAGATGGACATTACCAGATGATACTGGTACTGTATTGGTATGGTACTGGTACCAATTGCTATGGTACTGGTAAAATTTGGTGCAGAAGCACAGCTCCTCCTCGTGCCCCAATTGATAGAGTTGAGTGACTGTTTAAAGGGAAGACTTCTTCCACATATCTTGCAACTGATGCTACGTGGAGTTAGTAGGTTGCACTGATCACTTAGCAGGCTTGAATAGAGAACCCAAATCACACAGGAATTTTGGAAGTAATCTGGTCAGAAGGCAAAGATTTTGGAATGTTATCGGAGGAGAGGTGTGAAGAGTTCCCATCGTACTGAAAGTATCCGAAAATGAGAAGCAACACGCATTGTTTACCGATGGATCTCGTTGTATTGTAGGGAAACACCACAGGTGGAAAGCTGCTGTGTGGAGTCGTACACATCGAGATGCAGAAGAAGGTAGAGACTGAAGGTGGATCAAGTCACTGTGCAGAGGTGAAAGCCATCCAGCTGGCCTCAGACATTGTTGACAAAGAGAAGTAGCCAGTGCTCTGTCTCTGCAGTGACACATGGATGGTGGCAAATGTCTTATGGGGGAGGTTAAAACAGTGGAAGCAGAATAACTGGCAGTGCAGAGGTGAACCCATTTGGGCTGCCACACTGGAACGAGATATTGCTGACTGGCTTGAGAAACTGGTGGTACAAGTCCATCACGTGGATGCTCACATACCTAAAAGTCACTGAGAAACATTAAAGTGGACCAGGCTGCTAAGGTCAAAGTGTCTCAAGTAGAGCATGCAAAATATAGATGGGCTTGTGACCGAGGGGTGCCCTTGGCCATGAAAACCATCACACAAGCAATCCATGAATGTGAAAAGAAACATGCACCACAATTAAACAAGCCAAACATAAAAAATCTGTGGTATGGAGGGCATTGGTTGAAATGTAAGTATGGGGAGGGCCAGCAGATTGACTATATCTAATAACTAATCCAGCATGGAATTACTAAAGGGAAGTCATGTCTGACCAGTCTGATAGCCTTATATGATGGTGTAGATGCAGGGAGAGCAGTGGATGTTGTCTACCTTGACTTCAGCAAGGTTCTTGGCACTGTCTCCCATAAGATCCTTGTGGGTAAACTCAGGAAGTGTGGGTTAGAAGAGCAGACAGTGAGATGGGTTGGGAACTGTCGGAACAGTAGAGCTCAGAGGGTTGTGATCAGTGGTGCAGAGTCCAGCTGGTGACCTGCAAGTGGTGGTGTTCCCCATGGGTCAGTTCTGGGTCCAGTCTTATTCAACATCTTCATCAGTGAGCTGGATGAAGGCACAGAGTGTACCTTCAGCAAGTGTGTTGATGATATGAAACTGGGAGGAGTGGCTGACACAACAGCAGGCTGTGCTGCCATCCAGCGAGATCTGGACTGACTGGAGAGCTGGGCAAAGGCAAACCTAATGAAGTTCAACAAGGATAAGTGTAGAATCCTACACCTGGGGAGGAGGAACAGCATGCATTGGTACAGGTTGGGGGATACCCACTGGAAAGCAGCTCCATGGAGAGGGACCTTGGTAAGTTCTCCATGGGACAGCAGTGAGCCCTTACGGCCAGGAAGGCCAATGGTCTCCTGGGGTGCATAAAGAAGAGTGTGGCTTTCTGTTTACTTTATACTGACATTGGTATTATTTTGGTTGTTTCATTAAATCTGGTTTTCATTTCAACCCGTGATTCTTCTCTCATTTTCTTGACCCTGCTTCTTGTCTGAGGAGGGGTCATCGGGTGATAGAGAAATTGCTGTAGTTTAGCCCTGGATATGGGCTAAGCATAGCCAAAGTGTCAGTTGGATGGTCAGGAACTGAGAGCTGGTTGGATTTATTTTCTTATTTCTTACCATCTTTTTAGCTGTGTGTGACTTACTTGAATTAATATGGCTTGCATTTAACCACTTATCACACTTACTGGTGCACATTTCTTGTAACATTGGCAATGCAAAGACTTTCCTGTGCTCCAACTTTTAGATAAGCTATTTATCACTTACCATGGGAATGGAGGTAGCTTATGATGTACAGATAATTTCTAAAGCAACAGCTGCAGAGGGAGGTGTTTTTTCAGAACCGAAACTATAATACTTAAGCTATTTCCTGTGTAGAAAAATTCACTGAAGTTGTGATCAACTTTACAGATGGTGTGAAATATTTTCTTTGAGTGAAGGCACATGTTTATTCTGGAACTTAAGTTCGGATTAGAGCTAGTGCTTCCTGTTGGACTAGTAGCTAAAGCATTTCAATGATTACATGTATTCCTGCTTTGTGTCGAGTGGAGGCTGAGGGCATCCTTCTCAGTATCAGGTCATGCCTCAAAGACCATAAATTCTTTTCTTCCTATAAATGTCTCCAGCACAGGCTGGTGACGCTCCCTTTGATGCCTCTAGCTCTGAAATTATTCCTCTTCAATTCAGTGTTATTTTTGGATCTAAAGTGCAAGAAGCTGCTGTAGCTGTAACTTGAATTTCTTTCTCCCATATGGCACTTACTCTGTAACACTTGACATCATCCTTTGCCCTGTTATGTTTTGTAATTTTGTGTCTCCAGATTGCCTGACAGGGCATCAACATTATACAACGTTGAAGAAGATTGCTGAGTGATTTAGGTCTGTCTTCTAACAGATTCCCCAGTCATTAGTCAGTCCTGGCAGCAACTTTTCATACTGTCCTTTAGAGACACTGCCATGTGCTTTTAAAACAACCTTGACCGAGAATGAAATAAACTATATAAATGCAGGACTGCTCCATGCTGTACACTTCACATTATGTGTTTCCCTTATATTGTGTGTGTAAGCCTAGAAAGCTTGAAAGAGTGCTTTCACTCACTTTCAGACCTGTCAAGTGTCACAGCAGAGGTAAGGTCCCTAGCTTGTTAACTGTATTTAAATTAATCACTTTCTACATGCTTTAAGCATTATTTCGAAGGCTAAGCATTTCAGAAGTCCCCCTTTGTACTTAGCCCAATCCCACTGGTTTATGCTGCCTGGAACTTGCTATGTGCACTGGACCTGAGTGACCCTGTAGACATGGAAGAAGAAAGAGATGAAACATCCTTGTGCAAAAAGGGATCATTAGAATAAAGTTGTCATTAGTAACAGGATGTTTTCTCAAAGTCTTTGGAAGACTAACAGCGAATTTTGTTTGACTAGTCTTGATTTAAGGCTTAATTGTATTCTGACATATGCAGTTGTGTTGCTGTGTATTTTGGACATTTCTGTTCACCAGTGCTCTTGCAGGGCTTTAAGCATATGCTTATGTGGTTAATTTTGGGCCTGAGCAATTTGCAAATAACTTCAACCACTTCCAGACAGTGAGTCTCACAGGTTCCTGATCATTGTACACAAGAGGGTTTAGGTGCACTGATGTGAAGAACGTGTTTTAAAAACAAGCCATAAAAAGTGAGGCTGTGGCATAACGTCTCTACGTGTCATAACCACGAAGACAACTCTTTGGAGAGACTAAGGCAGCCATTCCACAGGCTTGGGATTTTGAGCAACAAGACCAGTTTAAGGAAGCCTTGTTTCCCTCCACCTTTTCCCCATTGCCCTTCATTTTCTTCATCTTTTGCCTGGGCCTCTGCAAAGAAAAGGATTACATTTAATCAGAATCAATTCACCCATCTGGTTCACAATATGATCTTGTAAAATGGTAGTGGCAGCAGTCTGGAGGGGACAATATGCTGTAGCAAGGAGCAAGAGCAGCTTGGAATCCCCCTACTGTGCAACATCCTGAGGGTCTCTGGCTCCTTGGCAGCTATTAAAAATACTCCCTGTATTCCTGAAATTGAAATGCAGAGACTTTCAAGGGAGCTGTCCTTCATTAGGCATATACTTCCTCACAACTTGCAAATCACTGGAAAAAGAGACATAATCTCACATTCACATTTCCAGGTACAAGAAAAAGCATTTTTGTAGATATGTTACAGAAAATTAGTTACCTCTATTAAAAAAAAAAAAAAAAAGAAAAGAAAAAAGCCTTAATTACTTTTGAAAACAAAGCCACAGGTAGCATATTCTGCCAGTGAAAGCCATGCCAGGCTTGAAGTTTCGTTAGGTTTTAAAGCCACTACCAAGGAAACTTCATGATACAGAAATAAGTATTGCACTTTGCACCTTTGTCTTGTGCTTTGTTACCGATTTCAGTACGGACCTTAACTTCATTGGACGCAGTAGCCTAAAGCTTTTCCAGTAATCCACAAAGTTTTGCTGCCAGTTTGCTGTGGCTGCTCAACCACATTTGGTAGGAAGACAGATCTATTACATTCAGAACTGTCATCTGAACAGGCAGGAAACACTTTGCAGATAACGGGAAACAATGCAATGATAAATAGAAAAGGTATGAAAGATAAAGAATGGCATATCAAATAGTGAAAATATGCCTCAGGAATATGAAAGCTTTTCAAACCAGGCATTGATTGCTGTAAAATGACTACAAATGATGAATTTGAAATGATGCTTTTGCAACAAGCAGAAGATATGATACAAAGATATGATGGAAAGAAAACATAATGAGAGCAGGACAGCAGCACAGTGAAGAAAAAAAATGACAGTGCATCAGAGATATTTGTTGACTAAAGCTTTTTGATCCCACTAACAAGTGCAGTGTATTTAGCTTTCTGAATGGCTTCGGTGGTGCTTTTCACACGTGTTCAGGAAGCACATACAAAAAACAGCAGAAAATGAGAGGAGGTTGAAACGCTTGCCCTAAAAGAAATCTAGAGGTGCTGATGAGACTTTACACCCAGAAACTTTTTTCTTAGTCTGTTTTCTGGGAATAAGGAGTAAGCCACAATAATACACTGGACATTTGAAATCTGGAGTGTTGAGCTCATCAAATGTTTTTAGCCTTCAGCTAAAGTTTTTGACGCAAAAAGGGAATGTGTCAGTAAAATTCTTAGATTTCTGATTATTCCCTTGAACAATTCTTGATGTATTTAATCTAGAAGGTTAAAAGTTCAAACAGAGGAGGATGCTAGCAATTATTCAGGGCTTAAAACTATGCAGAAAAAGACACAGATGGTATGTGTTAGAGAAGCTCATTGCACTTAATGTTTTCTGAATGTCTGAGAGGCTCACATGTTAGAGGGAGCAAGAGCAAATGTTCTGGGAGAGGAAGCTTTCAAAAGGCTGGTTCAAAAGTTCTTAGTATAGCAAAATCCTAAACCCAACTGGTATTTCCTAATCTTATTTGGGTTATAGGCTCCATACTTCTGAATACCCTGATGTGGTCTCATGCTCAGCTTTAAATTAGTGAGTTTAGCCTCACTGAAAGTAGGTAACTTCTCTATGCTTTTGTGGAGGAAGCTGTACAAGTTCTTGTACTTGGAAAATTTTATCTGTCAGACCTGCTCCGTCTTCTCTAAGGAGATTCCAGAGGCATTTGCAGCCTGAAGCAGACCTACATACTACTAGAGCTGGGTTTCTCTGTAAACATGCTAACAGAAGATATCTAAAGAAATGTTTTGTTTTATTATAAATTTTGTCTTCCACAATAAGGAGGATTACCCAGAGAATGTTTTTCACCTAAAATGGGTAAAATTTCTGTGTAGGACTATTGTACTAGCTCTATATTGCTCATAGCAGGAGTGCAAAGTGACCTTTATTTTCTTCAGTGTCTGAGTTGGTCAGCCGAGAAACTTGGATGATAAGTCCCTGAAGGCAGGAAATATCTTTTAACATTTGCATAGTGTATACTTAGCATGTCTCTGCTTTTTCTCATCTTCTGTCTTTCTCTATGGTACACTTTCAGGACTTTTAAAAAAGATATTGAAAAGAAGATATTTAAAATGAAAGTGGGGAAAAGGAACAGTCTCATTACAGGATTTATGTTGTAAACAACTTGTCATTGAAATTAATGTGTCTGAAGTCCTGCTTTCTCTAAAGATGATAGAGCTATCTTTGATTTTCATTATCATTCATTTTAGTTTGTATAGCAGAGTCCTTCTTGGCTTTCCTGTTTTTCATCAAAAATAAGCACAAAGTCCTGCAGGTAAAGTCATCCTTTGCCAATAAAACCCTGCAGAGGCCTCAAAGGGAAAACCCACAAACCTACTCCTGCTTTTTAACCCTTTATATACCCCCATGAACTTGCATGAAGACCCAGAATTTGGCCATACTGAAAATAAGCTTGGCAGATTGCTGGACCTGACGGTAAATCCTTTCCTAGCACGTCACAATTAATTTCCTTTATGCATGAACAGTGGGTGATTCTGCTTTTCAATTGAAGAGATTGCTACTAGATAGACAGACAACAAATCACCAAAAGGCAGATGTTGACACAGCCTATGCTGATACTGCAAGTCCTACAGGAAGACAGACACATGGCCTGTGTCAACCACCAGCAGATGTTTTCCCTTAAGTACAGTGATGGAACAGCATTGAAACCTGCAAGAAAATATGTATATTTACATGTGTCTTCCAGAACAGGTAGGTAAACTGCAAGGAGGCATTGATGTCTTTAAAAATGTTGACAATAGGAGAGGTACAGAGGTTGACATCTTTCCTGTGCTAGCTGCAGGAACCAGGCTAGACACTAGAATAAAATATTTCCTAACAGCTCCTTGGTAAATCAGATTCTGGTATCTGTAAGGGACAAAGTAGCTTGTTGCAGGGATAATGAGATCTTAAAGATTTGATATCACTAACATAAAAGCACATTTCTTCCTCCAGCAAGCATGACTTTGTCTGTCCCCTCGATGGTATGGTTAATACTTCATTAATATTCCGCTTTTAAATGCCAGCACAGAAAAACAGCAGAGTTTTACTTCTTAATCAGCTTTTTGCTTTCAATTCTCAAAGATTATATGTCATCTAATGTGCTGGGGTTTGTCTTACCAGAGAAACTGGATACTTATAAGCATAATATACTTTCAAGCTATTTGTAGCTGGAATAATTAATTCTAAAGGAAATTTCACTGTAACGGAGCCAAAACTTGATTTTAAAAAAGTGCTCTTCTGGTTTAAAGACATAAGAAAAAATTACATTTATTACAAAGAAATTGTGTGAAATATTGTGTGATAATAGAAATCCATCAAGTCAACTTCAGTGGAGGCCCAACTTAAATGCATCTATGCAAATGCACAGAACTTCCCAGATTGGAAAAGACCTTTAAGATCATCTAGTGCAATCATTGACTTAACACTGACAAGACCTCAAATAAACCACAACCCTTACCACTACGTATACACAACGCTTAAATACCTCCAGGGATGGGGACTCACCCTCTGCCCTGGACAAGCCGTTCCAGTGCCTGAGAACCCATTCAGTAAAGAAATTCCTCTTCATATCCAATCTAAACTTCCCTTGGTGCAACCTGAGGCCATTCCTTCCCGTTCTGTCACTTGTTACTTGTGGGAAGAGACCAACCCCCACCTGTCTACAGCTTCCTTTCAGGTAGTTGTAGAGAGAGATAAGGTCTCCCCTGAGGATCCTTTTCTCCAAATAAACAATCCCAGTTGTTTTAGCTGCTCCTCATAAGACTTGTGCTCCAGAACCTTCACCAGCTTTGTTGGCCTTCTTTGGACATGCTCTACTGCCTCAGTGTCCTTCTTGTAGTGAAGGACCCAAAACTGAACACAGTACTCGAGTTGTGGCCTCCCCAGTACCGAGTACAGGGGCACAATCACTGCCCTGCTCCTGCTGGCCACACCAGTTCTGGTCCAGGCCAGGGTGCCCTTGGCCTTCTTGGCCAGCTGGGCACCCTGCTGGCTCATGCTCAGCCTGCTAAAAGTCAATACACATACACACACCCCCC
>JAAGNO010021371.1:25417-54849 GCA_033439905.1 Ceryle rudis | reverse complement strand
AAGGCCAAGGGCACCCTGGCCTGGCTCAGAACTGGTGTGGCCAGCAGGAGCAGGGCAGTGATCGTGCCCCTGCCCTCAGCCCTGGGGAGGCTGCAGCTTGAGCCCTGGGGTCAGTTCTGGGCACCGCAGGGTACGAAAGACATTGAGGGGCTGGAGCGAGTCCAGAGAAGGGCAGCAGAACTGGTGAGGGGTCTGGAGAACAAGTCCTGTGAGGAGCAGTTGAGGGAGGTGGGATTGTTTAGCCTGAAGAAGAGGAGGCTGAATGGAGATCTTGCTCTCTACAGCTAGCTGAAGGGAGGTTGGAGTGAGGTCAGTTTTGGCCTCTTCTCCCTATCAACTAATGACAGGAGAAGAGGAAAAGGCCACAGGTTGTGCCAGGGGAAGTTCAGATTAGGTATTAGGAGGAATTTCTTTCCTAAGAGAGTCGTTAAGCATTGTAACAGGCTGCCCAGGGAAGTGGTGGAGTGACCATTCCTGGAGGTGTTCAAAAACCATGTAGATGAGGTGCTGTGGGACATGGTCTAATGGTCATGGAGGTGTTGGGTAGAAGGTTGGACTTGATGATCTTGAAGGTCTTTTCCAACTTTAATAAACAAATAAAAAAAAACTGTCAAATAACATACAAGTAAAATGTCCTGATTTTGTGGTAAAATATTCAGTTCTCCCAGTGCTTGTCTGGCTATGCCACAGACAACTTCAGAATGTACTCCTGCAAAATGTACTTGCCACATTACTTCACATTACTGTTTACAGGAAGAAAATATCTGGTTATTTTATACTTACTGTACTGTGAACATGCAAAGTGAGAAAAAAAATTATGTCCTTTTTCATTTCATGAACACAAGACTGCCAAGATTCCTCTTTACTGGAGGAACAAGCATGTAAACCAAAAAGAAAAAGCCCTAAAATAAGAAACTAAGTTAAGTTTTACACTTTATCATGAAGAACAACCAAATTTTTTAAACTAAAACACAGGTCAGAAGGATTAAAAGTATCTACTTATATTCTTCTTTTTCTTCAATGTATTAACCATACTTCTAAGAATTCCCCGGTATACCTCAGGTCGTGTTACAGTGCTGTAAAAGCTATTTAAGTAGTAAATATGGTAATGGTGCTGTGCTCCAACTTAAAAAGCCAAGCTATCAGAAGACAGAGAGACACATCTCATCCCCTCCATCCTGCCCATCTTCCCTCTGCAGGAACAAAACCATAGAACTCCTAAAACAGTGGCTGGAACTGTGTGGAATAATTAGTAAGACGTCTACAGACCAATGGTGGCAGATAGTACTGCCACAGTCTTGTTCATGCCTTACTGCCTTCAAGTTTCACTCACGGTTCTGAATGGTGTTTGTTTGCAGAAAGTTAATACACCTGCCATATGCCGTGTGCTTTGCTAGAGAGGTAGAGTTGGTATTATTGAGGAAGCTGCAGTGTCACTCGTCCTCACTGCAGCGTTCTGCATCGGTGTTACATCTTCTGGATGTGAGGAAGGATGATGAATTCTTTTCTGTGACAGCAGATTAGCAGGACAGGTCCTGGAAAACCTTCTGGAGAAGGGCACAGAGCAACCAGATGGAGACATAGCCTCAAGAAAGCACACTTCAGGGTATGTTTTCCTGCTACACACAGAATACTGACTGATGCATTCTGGCTTCTTTACCTTGGACATCTGCTATGAAATTCAGTATTGGTAGTAACAGGCACGCTTGTGGTCCATTAGTGCTACTAGAAACGCAATCCCTACATGACTGACTAGCAGATATAGGCTATTTCAGTAAGGAATTTCTACCACAAAACTCAGGCCATCACTACATATTACAACAAATATATATGCGTGCACATACATATGCCCTAGGTAGAGATGTCCCTACTTGCGTAGGGAGGTTGGACCAGATGCCTCTAGAGGTTCCTTCCAGCCTGAAACATTCTGTGATTGTCTCTGTGTGTGTGTATATATATGTATACATATACAGAAAATAAATGTAGTAGTTTTGGACCATCTCAGTCTCTTTAGGCTGAGATGGAAAAAAAAAAAAAAAAATTGAAGGAAGTTAATGGTTGGAAGCTGCAAGTGCAACTCGTGCCTATTATTATTTTAAGAAAACATCCTCTCTAAGATACACAGACAGGAGTGTTCTACTGATATACTTGTAAAAGATCACCTACATTTCTTTACTTGGGCAAACGGATCTGTTTCGAAGCTAGGGATGGAAATGAAATGAAAGGCCATACAGCTTAAATCGGTTTGAATTAAGTCACAGCTGGTAACAAACCAACCTGCTTCTGCTAACGTATATTGCAGAATGTATGGGCTTTGTGGAATAATGGCAGTAGCCTTGTTTTTCCTTCATATAAAGAAATTATTGATACTAGAAAACTGGCATAAATAATACCAACTATCAACAGTGTTAGTGCTTTCTAAATGGGAACAGAAAGGAGGAGCAGGTCAGGAGTGGTGTTTGCAAATGGGTTGTTGAGCACTTGGCCATAGGAACAGCACCAGGATTGTTCCTGCTTGTGCTGCATCAGTTTTTGAGCTCTGCAGTTTAAAACTGCATTGGTGCACTGCTTCATACAAATGGATGCTTCCTCTTGCCCTCTTCTCTCCTGGTTGCATGAAAGATACTGAGATTTTGCCAAGTATGCAGCATATCTCTGGAAATGCAGGAGGTCCTGCATTACGCAACTCACAACTCTACGGACTGCGTTTAAAAAGCTTGCAAAATTTCATTTCCCCTACTAAAGGCCAAGCACAGCTAATACGTCTCAATGCCATAAACGAGAGCAAATTTAGGAAGAAGGATGAAGGGTTCCGGCCACTCCTTGATGCAGTCTGTTGCCGCACATTCTCCCCCTCACAATACAAGGCTGCACAGACTAATTCCCTTTTCCCTTCCACACCCACAGCTGCATTTAGCCCTTCATATCACAGCCAAATTCTCAACAAAAAGCCTGTTAGTGAAAGTATTGATATCCCAGGGCATCTCCCAGTTGATAACACAAAAATTTTATATCGTTTTAGCCATACTTGTATTCTCATTTGCATAGTTTAGTCATTTGTTGGGTAGAGTTGACAATGAGATGTTTTGAAACCTGTGACTTCTTGCCTGGCAAAGATGAGACAGGCCTTGAGATGGTTTGTTAAGCCAGAGCACCCCTGATAACAGGGACTCAAGACGTCAAGATAAGCACAGAAGAGGACACCAGTGTTAAGATCAGCACCAGAAAACTAATTTAAACTGACCTTCTTGGAGCATCCCAGGGCCAAAGGATGGGTGAGCCAACTCCATGACCATGCACAGGTAAAGGAAGCCCAAAGTTCAACTAGGGACTAGGGTGAGGAAGACTATGAATGACCACCAGAGGGGGAAAAGACCCTAACCCGAATTTTATTATGCATGCTTGGACTATGTAAATGAATTCCGGGAACACATTAGCATAAGACCGCCCTTTCCAGGAAATGTGGTGCATATGGGTTTTTTTTGTATATAAGCTAGTGTGTTTTACTCATTTGTTGGAGCACTTATGGTGGAATGATCCCCAGCACTACAACGAGGAACGCCTGCTTAATAACAACTCTGTTGTTGTTGGGTATTTCTCTCGGAATCCTTAGCCAGCCTCACCTGTCCTCCCAACACGGAGAAGAGCTTTAGAAAGCAAGGGGTTTAGAAGCTCCGATTTTTGTTTCATTAGAGCCACCCGTATTTCTATCAGTCTCCAGTAGCTTAAAACATGCTGATTTGAGAGAGATTGAAACAAACAAACAAACAAACAAACAAAACCACTGTGTGGCAACTTGCTGATCTAGGCATTTACCTCCAGCTTTCACCTGCACAGGTAGCTGAGATGGCTTCTCAGACACTGATCTGGTAACACAACCAAGTTTCCAGTGTTCATGAAATATTTTGCAGTTGAGATGTGCCTTGTTAAGAGAAACATATTTTCATGGTGATCATTATGGAGGTACTTTTGTGTGCTAGTCTTCACACATCTAGAGGCCATTTTGCTATCTGCAGGGCACTGATGACAGCTTCTGCTGTTTTTTGCACACTGGGTAAAGAACCCAGATTTGTGACAACAACTACACTACCCAGACAACAGCTCTGTTTGCAGAGCCTCCAAATTGCTTCATGATAATCTGTCAGATCTCTAATGCAGAAGAGAGGAAATTTCTTTGTGAAATTTACAGAAGGAACTTGCAAAGCTGTATTTCTTAACAACAGGGTTGACTCACACTTACTCATTACTTACTCCTTATGGTGGGTTATTAATGGAATTCAGTCCCAGATGGCAGGTTAAGCTGCAGAGAAGTGCTCTGTATTTACAATGCTGATGAGACATGCAAAAGTGAAATGGTTTATTAGGAAGTCTGGCTATTCCTTAGAACTTCATACTCTAAAGTTTAACTTTTAGCGTTTCTCTTTGCAGGGAACTGTCTCCTGCCACATCTTTGGTTGAAAACAACTTGTTTCTTCACACTTTGGAGTAATAAAAATAAAGGGGCAAAAGGGAAAAAAAAAAAAAAAAAAAAAAAAAAGAGAAGAGGAGAAGGGAAGAGAAAGGGGGAGGGATGACAAAAGATTTTTAATTTTTTTTAAACAGACAACCTAACTCAACATGACAAAGAAAGGATATAGAGCCATATAATTAATTTGGCCCTCAATCCACAAAATCAATTAAGCATTGCTTTGCATTTGACCCGTTCTTTGCTGTGCAAGGGCTTTGTGGTTTAAAGGGGGTGCAGAATTAACAAGTCTGCCATGCAGAAGTTTTCAATGGAAAATAGGTTCCAGAATCCAAACCATATGCCAGATACCACCCTGGTTCCTCAAAATGCTTAGAAATGTCATTCCCCAGAGCCTAGGATACACTTTGGCAGAGGGTGTTGCACGTGCTTACACACTTCTGTTGGAGGAACTGTCATAGCCACCTGTTGCTCCAACAGGTGCCAAAATCCCTATAGGCCTTACTATCATATAGAATGCCTGACTTTGGGTTATCTCCTTAGACACAGCAATAGACGTTTGCTTACAGACACAACACCAGCTTCACAGGGAGTACATCAGATAGCAACAGCAAATGCAGTGCCCACCAACTCACATGCACTGTATAGAAACACTCAACCCATGGCCAAGCAACCTGGTGCTCTAACTATAGTCTAACTCTCCACTGCTCCAGGCTTCTGTGTCCCAGCTACATGTCAATCTTGCTGCTGGTTCACTAAGTCTCTTTCCCCCTCCCACTAACAAAATCAGAGTCAACTTGTGCTGGAACACATTGTCTCATATATTAAGCCACGTCCAAAAAAGCTGAGTGCTGAGCAGTGCTGAGAACCTGGTCGTTCCTCTGTTTATGAATACCAAGCAACCCAGCAGGCAAGAGTGGAAGAAAGATGTTTAAAAAATTATTAAACCTGAATCTCTTCAGGAGCACAAGTGAAGGGAAGAATTAAGGGAACCTACAAGGACAGAGTAGTACAAGAAATTACTAGAGAATTTCTCCCAGTCATAGAAGTCCTTCTCCATCAGAAGCATGGACTCTACAATATGGGAACTGAGCTATCTCAGAGGGGTACTGAGCCAGGCAGCCTGAGCACTGCCCTATGCTTATGCCTGTCGGTTTGCTCGGAGGTTCACTCACCAAGACAGTCCATTTGTATGTTTCAACTTAAGCACGCTGTGGAAATGTCCAAAGGTGCGTATTTGTTATGACTCACTAGATTACTGAGTTGCATAATCTCTTTTGCCCTACAGTTCTGCCTATAAAGGTGCCTTAATTTAAACTATAGTTCAACTGAAAACAATAAAGCTTGCAGAAAAAAATAAAACCATTTTAATCACATTCCATTTCTATCTGGTAAATACATATGGTAAAACTCATGCATTTTGGTGATTGCAGAGATAAATCAACATAATACTCCTTGGAAAATCCTGTCCATCACAATTTTCAATGTTTTCTGCTAACAATTCAGCATAATTATGAGAATTCAGAATTCCCTTTCTAAAAGTGGAGTTTCCCATCATTTCACACAATGCCATCACAGGGAAACGTACTTTGAACAAAGCAGTGCAAGAAATTTGGCCAGATCTCATCACTTGTTATCTTAATAACAACTCACAAAATACCAGTTTATACATAAAAACCTTAATGAACCATACAGTAATCACTTGCAGAGACTATAACTGGAGTTGGCAAAACAGAGAGGAGGAAAATAGGATTGTTGCTCAGCTATATAGGAGTTCACACAGAGGAACTGCAGAGACAATGCTGCATTTCCCCTGGTGGAGTAGCTGTTTGTTCAGAGTAAAGGTTACTGCCATTCATTTGGACAAAACAGGCAATGTATGTCTGCATGTATGTTAACTGTCAGGCAAGGTGGAGCTGAATGGTGCTTTTGTGGAGCATGATAAAAAGCATGAGAAATTTAGGAATAAGGAGATCTGTTTGGTGCAAATTAGGTAACCTGAAATATCTCATTTTCCCTGGATATTATCAGCTCGCTGTTAGAATAACCCTGGTATTTTGCCCTCAGAAATCCTGCCATGCAGACAATCATGAACATTTACTACCTTCCAATTGAAAAAGTGCTTGCCTGGACTGCCGTGTACGTTCTCCAGACATTGTACTACCCTGACTTAAAAAAATTGTAATATTCTAGCATGCCTATGAAGGCGCTGATGAGGGTGTACTTCCTGGAGACAGATTTTCTCAATACATCTTCCTTGGGGATCTGATTTGTTCTTGCTCTTAATGCTTCCCTGAGACAACACACCTGTACTCTGATTCTTGAACTATGAAAAAATTCTCTGCTGCATGAAACTAGCACAGAGTAGTCCTAAAAATTCCTAAAATTCCTATTTCCAAAGCAAGCAAGAAAGAAAGAAAATGGACATCTGCTGCTTTATGATCCAGTCTTTTCACACTGACTTTACACAAAGACAAAGAATAATTTTAGAAGATGAAAATTCAACCAAGTTTAATGATAGGATGACTCTGGGGTCTAATCGCAGCAATTTAGCTGCCTACAGAGTCTCAGTATAACACTCACAGGCTTTCCACTCCTTACTTTGAATCAAAAGCCCATGACAGACTGGTTTTTTTTCACCTTTGCACCCAAGTGTTTTTTTGAAAGTATAACGGGGTTTTTTTAAGGTGAAGTTCAGTGCAGAAGCAGTTTTATTTGCCTCTTCTTTGCCCTAGTTTTTTTATCATCCACATTTTCTGTGTTTAAAAACTTTGCTAGTCTGATTTCTCTGCTCTGGTGAACAGTGTTAAAATATGCTCCTTTTTCTTCTGTGCATTTATTTCCTTTGGTTACTCATTAATACAAGCCTTCCCATCTCCACCCAGAATAAGAATAAATGTTATTCTTCACTATTTTAGTGTTCAGAGATTTCCACATATTCATTACTGCTTTTTATTTATCTTTAAGATCAATGGAATAATCAAATGAGCAGTAGAGTTACTTACATGAATAAAACAGAGCCGCGAGATTTGAAAGCAAAGTTAACTCTAGTTTCTCGGGAATGAATAACTAGGCAAAGTCACTCACATCTAGGATTTTCACAGGATCCTTTTCACTTGGAAAAGACTTTTAAGATCATGGAGTCCAACCATTAACCTAACACTGCCAATCCCACCACTAAACCATGTCCCTCAGCTGCTCATCTACATTCGTTTTAAATACCTCCAGGGATGGTGACTCTATGACCTTGCTGGGCAGCCTGGGCCACTGCTTAACAACCCTTTCAGTGAAGTTTTTCCTGGTGTCCAACCTAAATCTCCCCTTGGCACAACTTGAGACCATTTTATCTTGTCCTATTTTCTTCCAGCTCCTTTTGGGAGATGACCCACACCTCACTACAGCCTCCTGTCAGGGAGTTGTAGGGAATGACAAGGCTCTCCTGAACCTCCTTTTCTCCAGGCCAAACCACCCCAGTTCTTTCAGCCACTCCTCCTAAGACTTGTTCTTTGGACCCTTCACCAGGGTTGTTACCCTTCTTTGGACCCACTCCAGCACCCCAATGTTCTTCTTGTAGCCAGAGGCCTAAAACTGAACACAGTACTCAAGGTGCAGCCTCACCAGTGCCGCGTACACGGACATAATCAGTTCTGTGGTCCTGATGGCCATTTGCACACTTGCAGCACAATCCTTCCAGCTCCTCCTGTTTGTTCGTCACGCTGCCTGCATTGGTGTAGATGCACTTCAGATGGGTTACTGATCCTGCCACCTTTTGGGAAGAGAGAAGTCCTAACCCCTACATGACCATTCTCAAGGGTTTCTGTGACTTCTGATGCATTAACCCCTGCATCTTTGCTGCCACACGGATCTCCATCTTCTTCCTCCACTGAGATGGCAGACTGAAGGACCTCGCTAGCAGACCACCCCTCAAACTTTTGTGTGCTGCTCCCAGTCTTCTCTCTGTCGAGCCTGGTTAAGTTCCTTTCCCACTTCAAATCTAGTTTAAAGCTCTTTCATTGAGCTTCGCTAACTCTTGAGCCAGGATCCTTTTCCCTCTTGGCAACAGGTTTACCCCATCTCTTGCAAATAGTCCTGGCATCATGTAAAACGATGTGTGATCAAAACCCCCAAAATTCTGCAGTAACACCGGGCTCAGAGCCAGGTATTGATTTGTTGACTCTTCCTGTTACTTACCTCGCCTTTCCCTGTAGCCAGATGGATAGAAGAGAACACTACCTGTGCTCCTGACCCCTTAACCAGTCATCCCAAGACCCTGAGGTCTCCCTTGAGGTCACCCTCAAGACTTCCAGTTGTGATTTCATCGCTGCCCACCTGCAAAGTCAATAATGGATTGTAACCTGAGGGCTGTACCACGGTAGAGAGTTTTTCCTTCACACCTTTAACTGAAGCCCCAGGAAGGAATGGAGCCCCAGGAAGGAATCAGACTTTGCTAAGCAGTGGGTCTGGTCTGCATATTGGCCTTTCTGTTCTCTTCAGAAGGGAGTGTCCAATGACAATGACTCATCTTTTTTTCTTTCTTTGTGGAAGTCATTTTGATGTCAAGTGCTGACTGAATCTTGGTAACACCCCCGAGCTGGGAGAACCATCACCTCAACCCTTGTTCAGCTCCACTTGCAGACCCCCATGTCTGTTCTGCAAGGACACCTGTGAGGGTGGGGTAGTTGCAGAGGATTGCCTTGCATTTTATAGGTGGGCAGGGGGGTGGAACTGCTGTTGCTCTGTCAATGCCCGGGTCTTGTCAGTGTCTTCCCACCAGAGCTGCTGGCTCCTGGCTGCGCTGAGATCTGCTGCTCTGCTGTGGGCCAGGTGCCTGGAGATGCTCCCCAGGGCAATTTTGAGAGAGATCTCAAAGATCTAATTGCTAATTGTCACTGAAAGTTAGAAATAACTGAATGATGGATTTACTGATGTGACTGTGGAAATCTTGCCATCTGTTGCTACTACTAAGGAGTGCACACTTTACACGTATCTAAAGCCTCCTCATATCATTATGGTGCTTTGTCAGTGATAAAAGAATAGGAGTGGTCTCTACAAGCTGTCAGACAAGACTGAAATATCTTAATAAGCACAAATGTAATGTTTAAACAAAGAATGAACTGAAGACAGTGACCAGAACCATGGATATTTGCTTAACACTGCCAGCAACAGAACAAAAATAAATCTCTCTGGAAGAGTTTTGATGTGACATTAAACATGACCTTTTAAGTAAATGATTGAAATGGAATTCTTTAAAAAAAAGAAACCGACATACACAAAATGTTGAGTTAAATACTGCATCCATTAATATTAGTCTCATTCAGTTTAAAAATCTTTCTGCTTTCCACAGCGTATTATGATTTTTTAAAAAAAGATGCACAGTGTCTAAAGCAATAGTCAGAAATTAATTCTCTCCTGTCAGTATCACGTAGGGTAGCTGGCAGCAAGTATTCAAATAACTCATTTTTAAAGGTATGCCAATGCAAAATCAGGTAATAGACTGAACTTTTCAGACAGAAGTGGAAGTAAATGAAATCATGATCAGCCAGGGATTTCCTAGGGAAAAAGCAAGAGGAACTTAAGAAATGTCAGGTCTCCTGTTTTCCCACCTAGCACCTGGAATTCCCACAGCATGTATCCCTGTGTTTCCCCAGCACCATCCCTCTCAGATCAGTATTCTGCACATCCCTGCACAGCCGTGCTTGTTCAAGTCTTTCCCTCATAACCAGTTCCCTACAAAACAACAGATTTTAAGGGCTAGAGCATCCTAGGTTAAAGATTACATCATCAGAGAGCACCTCTGAGATTTAGGTGACTGAATTTTATTTGTAAACTGCATCCCAGAGGCTGAACTTTTAAAAGCTGTCCAATAAAAGTACAGAGTAAAATCACACTGCTCACTGAAGGTCTCTGTTCTTTAAACTACCTGACTGTCAAGGTTTAGGGTCAGGGCCATCTGCTACACCTATAACAGATGCTCTCCGTTAACCCCTCTCCCTCCCCAAAAGTGAAGAGAAAGAAAGACTTATGGAAGGGAAAAGAAAAAGGTATATATACAAATATATACAAAATCAGTATTTTGTACAGATTTTATACAAAACCCAGCACCCCACCCCAGCCTCCCTCCCCTCTGATGGTAATTACATCACCATCACCACTGGTGCTGTGGAGCAGGCACTGGGGAAATCACAGACTGGACTCAATGGCAGATGGGAACTGGATTCAGGAGATGGATTCTGGAACTGGATTCAGGAACACACATATTGGGATTGAAGGCAGAACAGAGAGAGTCCTTCCAGGATGACGGCCAGTGAAGAAGAGAGTGAGACCCTCCTGATCCCTCAGATTTCTACTGAATGTGATGCACATGGGCTGGGATCCCTGGCTGGCCAGTCTGGGGTCCCCTGTCCTGGCCTCCCCTCCCTGCAGGTGCCGCCTTTTCCTTTCTGCACTCCCAGCATGGGGCACGAGCCCCAGCAGTGGACTTGGTCTGCACAGCAAGCCTTGGAGATTCAATCTAATCCATCTCATGATTTGCAAATGATAAGAAAAGTTAAACTTCTCTAAGTGGCTACAAAGCTGTTGTTAGACAGCAAAAGGAAATCTGTTCTGTGATCTGTCAGGAAGGAGAAAGAGTTGTTCTCACTGACTGTGGTCTAACTGAGTAGAGCATGCTGATACCTCTTGAATAGGTGTGATGTCCTCCTCCACCCCAGGCAGTGAACCACAATAAAAACTTATGAACAACAGAGAGAAAGCAGCTCAAATCCTCAAGTGCAAGTTTAGGTAAAGCACCATAGGGCAGGTCCTGCTTAAAAAGCTCTCCAAAATTTTAAGTTCTCTGAAGAGCTGCATATGCAAGAGTTAGCAGTCCTTATTTCCATTCAGCTGGATAAATGGTATTACACATTTCCTTCCTTTCAGAGAAATACATGCAATTAAAGTGCATGTCATATGAAAACTCTATTTTTCTGTCCCTTATTTTCCTTCCATCCATGTTGTGAATTGATTCATGGTGGTGGATTTTGGTTTTTCTTCAGAAATCTGAAAACAGCTCCCAAGTTTCGAATCTTGGTCTTATTGCAGTTGCTATGAAATGGTCTTCTCTTACTATTTAAATTTCCTTCTGTATGCATTTTCAAGATGCCACCAAACAGGAAAAAGGCAGCAATGCAGGGTCAGCTGATGTAATTCTGGAAGAACAAATGAGCTTGGTAGAAGAACAAACGTTCTGTGTTCCAAACTGGGAATGTTTTTACTCAGTTTGGAACTGTACAGTCTGCCAAAATATATTTCTCCAAATGACCCCAGCAGTGTACTTCATGGCTTTTATTCCTTATAAATATAATCGAGACTGTGAGCCTTTTTACAATGGCCTTTCTAAAGATAACAAAAAAAATTTAAAACTAAATCAGATGGCCCAAAAATGCCTTTGATCCTCAACAAGACAACGTTTTGATGCCTGGTTTGAGAATATGTAGGGGATATGGGAGGAGATTAAGGAAATGGGTAGTACAAAACTGAAGCATTCCTTCTTTGGAAAAGGGTGGTGAAATATGGAAAGGGAGGGGAAAGGAGGACATGGGTTAGGAGTTAACTACCCCTGGTGCCATTGGCTATTCATAAGTAACCTACAGCTGGAAACCTTTTACCCAGACAGAGCCAAGACATGAGGAATGTAAGAAAAGGTAAAGAAAAAATTATTTGATGTAAAAGAAGGGGAAGAAGTATTTTCTTTGCTTTGTTTTAAACATATCCAGAATAAAAGTCAAATCTTCTGATTAATTTCTCCCCTAAATTATATCACTTGGTAAAAAAAAAGGTATCTTTACCCAAGAACCTTTTGGTTTTTTTCTTCCATTTTAGCTACTTGAAAAATCCACTCTATGTTGAAGGTTTTATTTCAAGAAGATCAAATAAAATCTCTGTGAGTACAAACTTAAAATACATTACCACATCACAAAGGCCGCAGCCAGAGGGAATACTGCAAGCATAAATAAATTGTAAGACTTGCTTGAGTAGTATCAGCTTTCCAGTATTATCAGCTGTGTGTTCACCTGGGAATCATCTGGCTACTGACATTTTTTCAGCAAAACTGGACTTCCAAATACAAACTGAACAGCTCAGGAAGGTTATGTACACTTCTGTCAGTCATGGCTAAAATCACAAGCCAATGCACAGATTGAAATGAAATACAGAGAGCAAGATTTCAAGCTGCAATAAAGACAATTTTTAAAGTGCTGTCTCATGCTTCACATCATTCATTTTCTTCAGATCAGTACTTTGCTATTTCATAAGAAGAGAAGCTCTACTCAACATTAATATATACAGAATTCCACAGGGCAATTAATTTAAAAGGCAAAGCTGCTAAGGAGATATAAATTAAGGATTTATTCTGATAAACTATAACATCAGAGAGTATAAAAAAACCCCAAACGCTGAGGAGGCTTCCAATGTAGAAGAAGCAAACTATTAATTACCACTGCTTCATGGCAATGCAGCTGACTCTGTCAGGTGAGACACTGACATGTGGACAAACTGAATTTACCAGACAGGTCTTTGCTTTGGGCTTCACTCACAATCAAAGCTCAAAGGTCAGGAGAAGCAATGAGAGGAGGCATGTCCTCATAAGACGTTGGACTTGAAACAGGAGATGTATTATCTGAAGCTGAACTGAATTGTGAGTTTCAGTAAGATTTTCTGCCCCTCTGAGGCACAGCTTTCCCAGTAGCCATCAATTCTGGTTTGTTGACAAGGTTGGAAATGACAAGAGGCATGGAGAAATTTCTCAACAGTGTTGCCTTTCCAGTGGTGGCTTAGTTATATCAGCCTCAGTCCCAACTCTGCACGCAGTCTCCAAAATTGCCTCTTTCCTTACATTTAAACAAACCCTAAACTTAACTGTGAAAAAATACCTTTTTGTGTTAAAAGTCTAGAGCTAAAACTTGCCTGTTCTGCTGTACATCTCACTTCCATACAATTTAAATTACAACTTCTTTATTCATTTAATTTGTACAATCGTTAAAATAGATCATAGAATCATAGAATGTCAGGGGTTGGAAGGGACCTCTGGAGATCATCGAGTCCAACCCCCCTGCCAGAGCAGGGTCACCCAGGGCAGCCCACACAGGAACAGAGCCAGGGGGGGTCAGAAAGTCTCCAGAGAAGGAGACTCCACAGCCTCCCTGGGCAGCCTCTTCCAGGCTCTGTCACTCTCAGAGTGAAGAAGTTTTTCCTCCTGCTGAGGTGGAACTTCCCATGTTTCCCCTTGCTACCATCGCCTCTTATGCTATCCCAGGGGAGCACTGACAAGAGAATGGCCCCTTCCACTTGCCCCCCACCCTGCAGAGATTTGGAAACATTCATCAGCTCCCCTCTCAGGCTTCTCTTATCCAGGCTAAACAGCCCCCGGGCTCTCAGCCTTTCCTCACCAGAGAGATGTTCCAGTCCCTTCAGCATCCTCAGAGCCTCCGTTGGACTCTCTCCAGTATTTCCCTGTCCCTCTTGAACTGTGAGACCAGAATTGAACACAATACTCCAGATCAAGAATTTATAATCAGAAAGTAACAGAACAACTGTTGTGAGCCAATGAAATATCAAAAATGTGATGAGGTCATTGATTAAAATGTTCCCTTCAGCAAGCAGTAAATAAATGGCAGCATGAACTCCCATTTGGCTCAGAAACTGAAGCAAGCACAGCTCATTTTACTAGCTGCCAAAGAATCATTGATTATGAGGGATCAAACTCTTTGCTATCTCACTAATATCAAAGCAGTGAGGTTAATTATGGACTGCAATCCAGAGAAAACTGTCACAGGACCCATCACTGCTTTTGATCCATGAAAGCTAGATCTGCCTTTGGCAGCTCCCAGTAATGAGGGGCTGGCGGAACAGCTTGGACTCAGATGAATATGTCCACTGTAGTTTTACTAAAATCCCTCTAAGAATCTTACTAATTCCGTAAAACTTCTTAAAGCCCTTTTTTTTTGGGGAATACAAAGTACTTTCTAATCTTTATTTATCCTAATTCAGTTGTTATGAGAGGCAGTCAATTCACCAAAGTACAATCGGATCAGGCCTGTAATTATAGATCAGACATGGGGCTACTGGAATGACTTGAAAATAGTATTACAGTGCATGCTGTAAAACAAAATAAAAAGAAACAACGGATGATTATCATCTCCTATTGCACTGTCACGTTGAGCTGCCTTTCCAGATCTTTGACACAGCAGGATGACAAAGGTGTAACCAGGATTTCCAAAGGATTATTCATTTTAATCAGGGGGATCACATCCATGAATTATTCATTCACAGTGAACTTCTTCAGAATAAGTTAGCTGAAGGGCTTACTGATGAAATTTTAGTTTAGGCATCTCATGCAAAGATTTTCAAGTGTGGAAGAGAGTTAAGGCCCTCAGCAATATATAACTCTGTCCAAGGTCCACTGATCCGTAAAATTACAGCCAACAAATGCTGGGCTGACAACTTCAGGTTTCCTCAGAAAAGAAACTTTTTAACACCTAACAAATTTTGCATGCTGAGTTGAGGCCTATTATTTTTATTTCTATGAGACATCATGTGACCTTATTTCCATGCACAAAACACCACTGTATTCCTAGGAAGTTACAAGTTATCCTTTCCCATGCCTTGCTACCAACTTCAGGCACCAAGCTCCCTGTCAAACTCAAGACTTCTTTCACATTAGCAACTCGCATTGTTAGGCTTTCTTACTGGTACTTCCCTACTGGAATGAGAAATAGCTTTCTCAAAAATATTCATTCTCTTTGCCAAAGAATAAAAGGTACAGCACAGCTAGTGCTGCTGGTGGCATGAAGCTTCTGAGTTCTCTGTCACTCCACCTCATAAATCACCTTCTTCAAAAGTGCAGAAAAATTCTGACAGGTCATGTCTATCCTATTATTCACCAAAAAGAAACCCAACCCAACCCTGTTGATATTTTTCCCACAGAGAAGAGCAAATATCACCTGCGGTCATACCTCACTTCCTGTCTATTTTTCTAAGTCCACAAGCTTTTTTTTTCTCAAAACTAACACTCTTTAAAGCACACAGTAACCTCACAACCATCCTGTACACGATTCTCTTCTATACACAAAAATCTCTTGTATAAAAAGGACACGAACAAATAAGCTGTTCTTACTCATTTAGTTTCCTGTGCTGAAGCCCTTCAAAGTCCCAAAACCTTCCCCAGAGAGAAAACAAAACAGTAAAAGAAAATTCTCTACATCTTCAGAAACTTACAGCATGCTAATTAATCTGTTTTCTCAGGAAGGATGAAGCTATTCACTTTATTAAAATTGTTTCGTTTTGGGCACTGTCATGCTGTCAGACTAACCCAAGAACGCCCTGTGAAAAAAACATGAGTGAGTTCTACTTGGAAAAGAATTTGATATATGTAACGATACAGTCATCTAGGTGAAAGTAGGGCAAGAAATTCAGTATCTTTTTTCCAAATATAAAGCGAAACCTTAAATATGAAGTTAGTACTAAACTGCTGTTTTCAGTGGAATGACATATTTTCATAAAAAGTCATTTACAGTAAATATTGCCAAATAAACATTGAACATACAGGAATATAGTGCTTTTTTCCCCCTCCTCTTTTTAAGACCAATTCAACCAGCCTCTGCAATGAAACTAAAAATGCAAGATTTACCAAGGTCATACTCTTCTGCCCTTGACAACTTTCCAGAACTCCATCAAAATTTCCTTGCACCTTTCAGTGCCAAGTGTTCAGAACACTCCAGGGAAATTATTCCAGTTAGTGTTTCTATACAAAGTAGAGAACACAACTCCTCGATAGCAGATTGACTCTGATTGCACATTTCATATTGGACAACCCTAACTCTCAGCAGGATTTTCAGAGAGAGACTATTGACTTACTGTCCCTGTGTCTCAAACCAACAACCTGTAAATCATATGACAAAGTATATGAGGAGTTTATTTCTGAGGCCAGACAGGGAGATAAAGAATAAAGATGCCCCTACAAAAGACTGAAACTCTAATAATTCATTTCCTGAGGCAAAATTAATAGATTTATTTTTTTCTCATCCTCTACAGTTACATCTCAGACTTCTTTCCTGGTGAAAAGTTTTCTGTTGGCTAAAAATCAAACAAAATACCAAATAATCCTTAAGGTAGTTTCTTCTGTTAAACTCATTAAGCCCAAACCTTAACTATTTGTGGCAGTCATTGTGGTTTTTAGCTGTTTGTCCATAGTGAAAATTTTCAGATCAAAACAAATCTCAGACTAATGTAAGATACGGAATCCATACATTAAAGAAAAAAAAATGGAAAAAAACCACAAATATTTAGTACGCCAAATATTAAAAGTGTTTTATTACTAAAAATTGTTTCATGGAAAAAAGCCCAAAATTTTGCTTATCAGAAATTTTACTAAAAATAGGCTAACGTTCTCAATACTTCTTTATTCTGGAAGAAATTAAAATACTTTTAATATATAGTATCATAAGCCTTGTTCCAGTGTTGGCTGCCTTGAGCTCTACCCTATAATTTATGATCAGGGTATATATTTTCCTCTTGACAGATCAGTAACTTTGGTCCTGCTGCTTATGAGGTCCAAATACAAATCAAATTGGGGTGGGAGGAGACTGGGAAAAAAGCAAAGGAAAATTTTTGTGGTAATAAATGTTAATATGATTAATTTATATCTTGTAACGTTGTAAAAGTGCCTGTTCTCAGCACTGGTGCATGCAGATGTATTTAGATTGAAAGAACTATCATGAAGATGAAAGGAAGGTGAGAAATGGCAGACCGCTCATCCCATACCTGCTGTGTGAGTGTTATGAGAGAGGATCAGCTGCTCAGAATGTCACGGTGCTGACCTCATTTGGCTTGCAGCTGGCAGCTCTGTGATTTCTACCTTCCACTCAGAAGAGAGGTAGGTTTAGCCCATGGCAGGTTGAAAATCATACCCTAAAATTGTCAGTGAAATATCTGGCGGTGATCTGCTGTTGCTTCAAAACATTAAAAACCCCTTAATAATGAAATATTCTAAAGTCTTAGAGTGTTGACACCAAAAGGATTACTACCAATTTCCATGTGTTCACAGGTTATTCTTTTCCAGCAAGGCCTAAGCTTTGAACGCCTTCTTGAGAAAATTTAAGTTGAAGTGAGGCCAATTTGGAATTGGTGGAAGATGTGAAGAGGGACTGTCTTGAAGCCATAAGAGACTGTCGCAATACTTCTGAATCTTCAGCATTTGTGAGACATATACTGAAAGAAGAAAAAAGTCTTTCTGAGTGTGTGTTGTGGTTTAGACCCACCCGGGAGCTGAGCATCATGTGGTTGCTCACTCACTGCCTCTCCACCCCCTGAATGGGAAGCAGAAGAGGGAGAAAATATAAAACCCCATGGGTTGAGATAAGGACAATTTAATACAGCGCAAAAGGAGAAGTGACAACAACAGCAATAGCAGTAAGTACGCAAAAGGAGTGATACAGAACAAACCCTGCAAGCGGCGCTGTCCCTGAGCCGCTCTGCCTGCCACAGCCTGTGCTTTGCCCGGCCCCCTGCCCGCCCTCGGACAGTGGGTATGATGACAGTACGGTGTTGAGTAAACCCCTGACTGGTTCTGTTGTCTACCCTGGCTGTGGCCCCCTCCCAACTTCTGGTGAAAACTAACCCTGTCCTAGCTGAACACAGGACATTCTCTCCCCCTTACTCTCTACTATCTACTTCTTGCCCAGCAGAGTTATTTATCAATTAACATCATACAATTTAATTCATTGGCTGTTCTCACACGAAATCACGTCTCCTTGAGTTACACATCAGATTCCTCCATCCTCTTGCATCACCCACCAGGTGCACCCAGGCCTTTGAGCAAAAGCAATCCCAGGGATGGGTTTGCCTTGGCCTGAAGCAGGACTCACACAGACCATGTTCCCTAACATTCTTAATGTGCACTACAGGCACTTTATCTCCTTCCACAGTACATGGGAGCTTTGACTGGGCAGGGCCAGGTCAATCGGTGGATCCTCTGGTGTTGACTAACCCTGTGGCCTTTGCTAAATGTGTCCCAATGCTTGAAGGTCCCACCCCACATTGATTTTAGTGTAGCTTTTAACGCTCCATTGTATTGTTTTTCCCAGAGGCTGGTGTGTGACAGGGGGTGTGATAGACCCACTTGATGAAGCTCAGGTGTCTATGAGGTTTTGGAAATGAGTTCCTTTGTCTGACTTGATTCTTTCTGAAGTGCTGGGTCACCATAAGACTTGCTTTTCAAAGCCCAGGATGGTGTTCCGGGCAGTGGCATGGGGCACTAGATGTTTCCAGCCATCCAGTGGTTGATTCCACCATTGTAAGTA
Source organism: Ceryle rudis (assembly GCA_033439905.1). Lineage (NCBI taxonomy): Eukaryota > Metazoa > Chordata > Aves > Coraciiformes > Cerylidae > Ceryle > Ceryle rudis. The sequence goes on along the minus strand of JAAGNO010021371.1, from coordinate 36,048 downwards.
CATGGTGCTTGCCCAGGTGGGTTTGTGGGAAGGTGGGAGTCAACCTGCCCAGCCTCTCCATATTTATATTTCAGCCATCATCTGCCATACTACTGGGGCTTCAAACGCTTGTCTGGTTTGATTGTAGCATGTTTCACATTCATGGATGACCTCTGCAGTAGTGTCCATGATCAAGTCTACCCCTCAATCTTGAGCCCATCTGGAGATGTTACGACTCTTCCTTAACTGCCTGAGCCACCCGCTGGGTGTTTTGATGTTCTTCAGTGGCCCAGCTCAGGTACATGAGCATCCACATGGTGTACCTTCACAACCAGGTTCTCTAACAGAGCAGCAATATCTTGCTGTAACCCAGCAGCCCAGATGGATTTAACTCTGCGCTGCCAGTTGCTCTGTTTCCATTTCTGCAGCCACCCCCACAGGGCATCTGCTGCCATCCATGGGTCAGTGTAGAGACAGAGAATTGGCCACTTTCCTCGCTCAGCAATATGTGAAGAGAGCTGGATGGCTTTCACCTCTTCAAACTTCATTCACCTTGTCCTTCAGCAGCTTCAGTGACTCATCATGTGGGACTCCACACAGCAGCCTTCTACTGTTGATGTTCCCCACCCCTATGGTGAAAAATAACCCTATCCTAGCTAAACCCAGGGCAGCATGAGACAAAATAATTATTGAACTCACATGTAGTCTAGAAGCCTCATCAGGTTCCACAAAATAAGTCATGTTTTATTAAACTAGCTGTTACTGAGTTACTGCAGTTGTTCTAAATTCAACGCATGGGAAAAGCATTATATATTTCTCCAAAGCACTCTTTAAAAATGAGTGGGTAAGAATTTTTAAAGCAAAAGGTAGAATATTTTAGGCTGTGTATTTTAAAGGAAGGTCATGATCACTTCAAACTTTCTAAAAATGCTGAAAAATGAGGTTTTGTCCTCATTCTCCTCTGCATCCGGAATCAACGGTTTCCGAGAGAGCGAAAACAGAAAGCTCAGGGAGAACCAAAATTTCAGAGTGAAACTTTTTGTGTTTTCAATGGTAATGCTAAATACCAATCCTAAATGGAAACAGTTGCTATGAAAGTTCAAAATAAGGTACTTTAAAATCCATCATTCTTGGGTGTTGATGAATTACAGAAATCTCCCATTTCCAATTTAAAAATGTTTCACTTTTTAATACCTAGATTGTTCTACATTTCAGCTTGGGACTGAGACAGATTTTTCAATTTTTCCACCAAAGGCATTTTTATTTTCCAATGTACTAAAAAGAAATCATTTTTTTTTTTTAAATAATATTTTTTAAAATCATATTTCAATCTCCTTATATTGATTATTTGTTTTACTAATTCACCAACAGAACTCCACATACAGTTTCTTTTAAATTAATATTTTTTGTGGTTTAATTATCTTTAAAGCTGGCTGAGTATACACCAAAAATCCATTGAATAATTTGACAGTTGACTGAAGAATTTGCTGACCAACATGTTTACTGAAGAAACACTACATATATTCTGTTACAGAGATTAATAGGGAAGTATAAATTATTTACAGCGCAAGCTGCAATGAAATGGACCTTAGGGCTGCCTCTCATTCGCATCATAAACAGCAACACCATCACCATTCACAAAGAGGAGTACGAAGGTATGACTCAGCCGTGCTGCTATCAAGCAGACAGATGGTTTTAGAAAACCACACACAATTAGTCCATCCTACTGAGTGGTTTCCATTTACTCTGCCACTGGAAGGCCTCCTAAGAGCAGCTGTGTTCTTGGGGCTGGGGCAGTTGTGCACACTGTGAAGAACAACCATGTATTTTCAAAGCATTACCTCAGTAGAACACAAACCAGCTCTTCACCTTAGAGAAAAGCAGGTGTCAGGGCATTTCTGATCCACCACTGTGGATATAATGACTATTATTCACTGGTTCAATTTTCCTTTTCTGATAGCAACCCCTCTTGTTAGAAATATCTTAGATATAGGAAACAATGTTCCTCACGTGCTCCTCCTCATCAGGCAATGAATTACCAACACATTGACTTAAGAATGTGTTGCTGACTGCACTGCAGTTGTGTGAGATTAGGAGTAAAACCAGTTTATATGTTGGTTTTTTGTTTGTTGTTTTCATTTACAGTTTTGCAGTGTTGTGATTGCTGCCACATGACATCATCTGGACTAATCCAAAGCATTAAGAATTATTTCCTGTCAGACAACTTGCTGTACTTGTGTTTTTAATCTACAACCTTGAAATTTTTCTTACCTTCAATATTTTCTTTTCAGTTAAAGACGAAGTGTTGTGAATTTAACCTTTCCTTGTACCATATATACTTACTTGAACCTACTCCAGTAAGTACAAAAAGTGACAGAAGGAAAAATTTAAACTTTTTAACCTGCTTGTCTTGAGGATAATTTCTAAGGGCACAAGACACCTGAGGAGGACTTATGGCCTGATATTCTTGGAGAGGTTTATGGTGATGGCAGTTATGAATCTGAGGACAATCTGACAAGAGCTGTTAGCTATAGGCAAACCTTATTATTGCCATTGCTTATACCATGGACGATGCTCCGCTACTGAGGAAAAAACAGCAGGATAAATGCTAAAACCGACACTAAAAACGTGACACGTATTTTTTGTTTGGCCGAGCATTTGATATCCAACTCCTTTTGCCAAAGTTACACTCCTTTAGAAAGTCAACAAGTCAACAGTATATTGACACAGAGGTCTTCTGAACTCTGTTCCACACAGCACTAGCTGATGGCTATGTAGATGTTTGCAGAGTTGGTCAAACCCCCTGATTTTAATAGCTAATAAAAGTGTATAACACTTCAGAAGAAAATCCTTGCCTACACAAATTATTCTAGTTTTCTTTTTCCTGTGGCACCGTGAGTCTTTTCAGGACATTGAATTCTGAACAGGATCAAAACCTGTTGCTACCTCTACACAAGAGAATACTAATTTTGAAAGCACTGTTTCAGACTAAGCAGTGTTTGTAGCAAGTACCATGCGTCATCCTACATGAGGAAAAGTACCTACACCACATTGAATACTTTGGCAATATCGTAAATATCAAATGAAAGTCAAATCAGCTCTTTTTTTTTTTTTTTTGGCTTGTTTTAAGGCACTAAACCAGCTTTTGTACTCCAGTGATAGTCCACACACATCACAAAGAAAAAGGAGAGAAGTAACATCTGTGTTGCAGTATTCAGAGCACCGCCCCACGTACGCTTCCCGTGACACTTGCAGAACTCCCAGAAACCCTCTACAAACACAGAAAGGCTGCCAAGCCCTGGAGAGAAGCATAAAGTTGTCTGCATGATGTTCAGCCTTTGGTGAGTCATTACAGCAAGAATCAGTTCTATCAGGATCACCTTTCCAAGCAAAAGGCCACTGTTTGTCTTCCCTTCTATTTTAAGAAAAAATAGTCACAGACAATTTTTATTTTACCAACTTAGTTTTAGAATTTCTTTTTATTTTATCTCATTTTATTATTTTTTATGTTTTATTATTTTATTTTATCTAATTTTATTTGCTGGGGAGAAATGCACAACATAAGCAATAACTGCACAGAATCAGCACACATCAAAGGCTTGTTATTAATCATAGTGCACATTTGCCTCCTTCTCCCATCTCCTGAACATGCTATATCAGATTTCTCTGGAAAAACAGCAAGAGTTGATTCCGTTTTTTTTGGCAGCAGACAGTACCCTCAAGAATGCACTGTGGTCAGTTCTCACCCTTTTTATCATGAATGTCATGATATTTGTATTTTACTTAAAGCTTCATTTCCTCAGGGTAATTGATTACAGTGACAACCCACTAAAGAAACTAGCTTCTGTCCCCAACAAAAGTACGCTTTAAGAACTTGAAGTCATTTCCAAATGCTTATAGTAATTTTCTCACCTTTTCTTTTCCTCACAAATATTTACTGAAAAATAGAAACATTTTCCAATGACTTTTCACATGATTCTTAAAGAGATTTAAAGGGAAAACGTTTCAGAAAGAATCATCTGATGTTTATAATGGCCAAGTACAATGGACAAAGGTGCCACCTCATTCTTATTTTTGTCCTATTGCTTTTGCAGCGTTTTTTACCACCGGAGTACATATTTAATAAGACACTAACAGTGCACTGGAAGACAGTGTGACAAAGGACTGAATTCACCTTGCCTACCTACATTCATGCATCTGGTAGACCCTGACATTCGTGCTAATGAGTTAAGCTCTCTTTGGACTCAGGGGAAATAAAAAATTTGCTTTTCCTCACGCTTGTTCTTCTCCCATTGTAGATAAATTTCACATACAATAAATACAAAATTATATCTCTAGATGAAGGGGCTGTAGATGTGTTTGACAGGAAGATCACATGCACCAAGTCGACGGTATATCCTTGAGAGAAGAACTAAGACTGTACTCTGTTAACACCCTAAAAACTATTTCTTACTAATGAAGATAGTTAAACTAGACTGCATGCTTAGTCAAAGCATCCCAAAGCACGCTTTTCCAAGAGTAACAGACTTGTTTCTCAATCTGAACAATTTGTTTATACTGCAAAACTGCAATTCTTAAATCAGACTGCGACAGACTGGCACGACTATGTGCTTTACACTCATGGTTCCTGCGGCTGGGGAATCTGGATCAGATTATAAAAGGTTTGATTTATGAATGTATTTGCAGACATAAAAAGGCATATTTATGCACCCTAACATTATTTTTTTTCCTGCATCACCTTATGTCTAATTGACTAAAACATTTTGAGATTGATTCTCTCTCCTTTTCATATCTTTTTCCCCACACTGTTTTTATCTTTTATCTCTTGCTTATCTTTCCTTTATGTTTCTTCCTGATCTTGTTCAGTTAGGTGGGGTTTTTTTTAAAAAAACATCTAATATTTGTCTCTCTCTTGGTACTGTAAATGATCTATACTTTTTTTTTTTTCACACTGTCTCTCAGTTCTGCTGTGGTATCCATTATTTCGTCCTCTCAGTAAAACTACACAAAAAGGCCTTTCCTCAAAAGCCCTGAGGTTTTCTTTGTTACAGGCAAGTGGAAGGTGTCACAGCCTTTGGACAAATAACCCGTACCAGAGAAATTTTTCAAGTCTTTACTCATTAATTTAGACAGTGTATTAAATCAGGTGATCACGTAGTTAAGTTTTCAAAAATCAATAGCATACAAGGGCATTCAGAAGTGTTTTGTTAACATGGAATAATGCTGGACTTGCGCAGCAGTTTTCAATATTATTACTTAACTTTAGCTTATCATTACTAGTGGATGAAAAATTGGACACGAGTTGTCAAGGTGTGCTTGAAAGCAAATCCCTCCCTTCCTACAAGCATATCAACTGTGCGACTCTGCCTGTCTTTCACAAACTTGCTGAGGGCGCAATCAATCTGTCAGTAATGAAGATATTCAACAGTACCCATCCCAGTGTGGATCCTTGAGGGACATCACTTGTAACAGACATTGAGACATTGACTCTGGATGCAGCTGTCCAGACAATTCCTTAACCCTCAAATAGTCCATCCATCAAATCCATATCTCTCCAATTTAGAGGTAAGAATGCTGGGGGGGACCCCTATCAAAGGCTTTACAGAAGTCCAGGTAAATGACATCAATAGCTTTTCCCTTGTCGACGGATGCAGCCACTCCATCATAGAAGGCCACCAGATTACTCAGGCAAGATTTGCCTCCGGTGAGGTCATGCTGGCTGTCTTTAATCACCTCTCTGTGTTCCATATGCTTCAACATAACTTCCTGGAGGATCTGTACTGCGCACAGAGGTGAGGCTGACTGGTCAGTAGTTCCCAGGTCTCTCCTTATTAACCTTTTTAAAAAATGGTGTGATGTAATTGGCTTCATTTTAAATACAGGGTGCAGAGATACACAGCAACGTAGTGAAGGTCATCCACAAGGGCAGGCTAAGCCACCCTTGTGCAGACATAGGTGCAGTTTTGAACTGTTGAGTCATGATGCCCATTAGAAGTCCAATCAAATCTAAACTGACAAATTGACAACAAATTCTAAAATGACAGCCTTAGGAAATGCCAGAATTAAGAACATCTATGTAACCTCAACTGACAAAAAGGGACAGGAAAACCATTTTAGCTGTAACTTGGGGTAGTTTACCAGCTGACTTTGAGTCCAATATAAATCCTTATGATTACTTCTGAGACAGAAACATGCCTTTTATACACACAGAGGACTAGGCTGCCTGCAGAATAGCAGCTATGAAGCTAGAAGACTTTCTCTATCTGGAAGGAAAAGCCAGGGCAATAGACAGATGAGGATTTTCACAGAAATGGGTTTGTTTAGATGCACAGAAGGTGACAATTTCAAGGTGACTGGTTATGTGCTTTGGGAGACACTCAGCATTAGGTTTTCAGGACAAGACCTCAATATCACGCTGCACCTTCCTGATGAAAGCAATCCTGATCAGTCTCTGAGATATTTTCAGGGTCTTCTCCAGGGGTGTTCTTACGTGGCGGTAAAGACATTTGCCACCATTAAAAAAAGGTCTAGTTTGACATCCCAAAAGTGAAACGGGCAATTTAAACTCCTTCTAGTCCCTATCGTTCCCACAAGCTTGCTTGTGCCAAATTTAAAATATCATAAAAAGATTGTTTCTTTGTTTAGGTGGGGGGTGCGGGCAGCTAGAGTTCACAGAATCACACAATGGTAGGTGTTAGAGGGGATCTCTGGAGATCACCTAGACCAAGCTCCCTGCCAGAGCAGGTTCACCTAGGGCAGACTGCACAGCAATGTGTCCAGGCAGGTCTTGAAACTCTCTAGAGAGGGAGACTCCACAACCTCCCTGGGCAGCCTCTTCCAGGCTCTGTCACCCTCACACCAAATAAGTTCTTACTTATATTAGGTAGGAATTCCTGTGTTTCAGCTTGTGACCGTTGCCCCTCGTCCTATCCCAGGGCACCACTGCCAAGACACTGGCTGAGACCGGCCCCTTCTCCTTGACCCCCACCCTGCAGATATTTGGAAACATTCATCAGATCCCCTCTCAGGCTTTTCTTCTCCAGGATAAACAGATCCAGGTCTCTCAGCCTTTCCTTGTAAGAGATGCTCCAGGCCCCTACTCATCTTTGTAGCTCTTCCTTGGACTTTCTCCAGTAGTTCCCTGTCCCTCTTGAACAGGGGAGACCAGAACTGGACACAATACTCCAGATGTGGTCTCACTACAGCAGAGGGGGAGAAGAACTTCCCTTAATCTGCTGGTCACACTCTTCTTAAAGATACCTAGGATGTCATTTGCCTTCTTGGCCACATGAGCACTCTGCTGTCTCCTAGTTAAATTATATTGTCCACCAGGACTCCAAGGTCACTCTCTGTGGAGCTGCTCTCCAGCAGGTTTACCCCTAACCCGTACCGGTACATGGAGTTGTTCCTACCCAGGTGTAGGACTCATCACTTGTGTAGGACACTTATCCTTGTTGACCTTCATTAGGTTCCCCTTTGCCCAGCTCCCCAGTCTGTCCATACCTCACTGGATGGCAGTGTGTGTATCAGCCACTCCTCCCATTTTTGGGAGGTACACTTGCTGAGGTACACTCTGTGCCTTCATCCAGGTCACTGATGAAGATGTTGAACAAGATTGGACCCAGCACTGACCCCTGGGGAACACCACCACTTGCGGGTCACCAGCGGGACTCTGCAGTGCTGATCACAACCCTCTGAGCTCTACTGTTCCGACAGTTCTTAGTTAATCTCATGGTCTCATCTCACCCCTACTGTCTGAGCTCACCTATGATGATCTTATGGGAGACAGAGTTAAAAGTCTGGCTGAAGTTGAGGTAGACAACACTTCCTGTTCTCCCCTCATCTACCCAGCTAGTCACACCGTCACAGAAGGCTATCAGATTGGTTAAGCAATATTTCCCCTTGGTGAATCCATGCTGATTACTCTTTTCCTCCATGTGCCTAGAGATGACCTCCAGAATGAGCTGCTCCATCACCTTTCCAGGGGTGGAGGTGAGGTTGACTGTTCTGTAATTTCCTGGGTTCTTTTTGGTTTGGTTTTTTTTTTTTTTTCAATGAATCTTGAGCACAGGTTGGTGAAATGTTTGGTCCTCTCCCTTTGTTGAAAGGCACTGATCAAAGCTAGGAGCTTTATTTTCATTCCACTTTTTTTTCCATCATTTTCATCCAGAATGGTCTGACTGAAGCTGTTCTGACTCACTGCATCCTTGTCATTGTATTTTTTATTTCTTAACAAAGGTTTATCACACAGCCCTGGGATATGCATTTGAAAATCTAAAAAACAGTGTGAACACTGTATATTTGAAAAGAGAAATGTAACCAATTCAGATCTCGAGCCAAACTCCTCCGCTGGGTCCGTATCACTGATATCAGATTAACACTGGACCATAAGTTTAGGCTCATTTATTTATGTATTTATTTATTTTGGCAGTTGCACAGAACTGTGGCTTAGCGATACTGTCCCAAAGCATAAATATTGGCATAACTGTCTTCTGATCCCATGCCCAGTGCTTTATTTCATGAATTCATTTACTTAATTTTGTTATTTTATTTTTCAATGCAAGCAGGATGCTAAAACAAGAATTATTATTTTTAAGAGATTATTTTGAATTTTAAATGGCCATGTTCTCCAAGATTGCATTACTCCACATGTTCTCCAAGGGGCAGTGTGGGAATATTTTCAATAAACTTAAACATCTTTGGTGTTTTCTGGTGCCTTTGATTTTTTCAGTTATATCAGGTCAGAATTTTATACTTCCCATCAAGGACCCCTGCTTGTGGTTCTCTAGGAGTCCCTAAGATGAATTGCAGCATCATTATTTGTGTTTTGGGTTGTCCTTGGCACAGCTACGTTGTCCTTGTTACTACAAGCAAAAGGCAGCCCAAGTCATGTAAGCCACACTGCCCAGATTAGGAGAGAGAAGATGTTTCAGGCTGCAGAATCAATCCTTTGCTCTTTGACCTCACATCTTATTCAATCCAACAGTAAAAATGGATGTCATTTAAAAAGCACTTAAATGCTTTTCACATTACCCCGTGAGGGATATAATCCACAACATTATCAGACAGTTGCCAAAATTGAAATGATTGCCTTAGACGTGAGAGCTGTGAGTAGCCACCACCAAATGCTGTCATTTCAGGCACTTGTACAGGAACAGCATCCTAAGCTTAGCTTACCTTGGAGCCAATGCCTAACAAAGATCATTCTGTGGTGATGAGAGAATTATTGTTCTAGTGTAAATATACCTGAAGATTGTCCATACAGTGTCACTACCTGACAGAAAATTGCCCCGAAGTAGGCTGGAAGAGACAGGTAGATAAACCCAGGACATTTTGCCTTGAAACTGGGGGTGAATAGGAATGAACATCATCAATACAAATGCAAATACAAATATTCAGACAGCACATCTGGACATCTCAAAGAAGGCCAGAAGAGCTTGCAATGAAAGCTGAGAACTTGCAATGACAGCCAAGTCTGACAAATGCAGACCACAAAGGAGAATTTTTTTTTTTTTTTCTCACAACATGTCAGTAGGAGATGAAATCTTGCTCTAAGATATCTATGAAGCCTTATCTATGAAACTTAGCAGAGGAGGATGTTGCTATGGAGAGCAAATACATCCAGATTTACTATTACAGTTACACCCTTTAGGAAGGGTACAGCACCTCAGCAATTTGAGGGTTACATCTCTGACGACTAGAGACAGGAGAGACCTACTGTGGGAAGACTGTAGAATAGATCTCCAGGGTAGCCCTACCTCTGGGGCTTTACCATTCCCTGACGCACCTGGACCAGGCCCCTGACAGGCAGAGGAGAGTGAAAAAGATGGGTGTTGGATCCACTCCAACCCGGCAAATTCAGTCTCTGCCAGTTTTACACAGTACTTGCTCACACTTAAGCACGGCCCTAGAAAATGCTTTCTGGTCATAACGCTAATGGCTAGTAACACCCACAAGTCTTTGGAAGAAAAATACTAAACATAAAAATAAATATAAATGGAATTATTCCCCAGTTTATCTGAGTAGAGAACGTCAGCAAGAGGAAAGTCCTGTTAATTCTGCTGGGGTTGACAACCACTGTGAAAATACCCAGGAATTACAGGAAAGGGAGACAAACAGATTTTTTTAATCAAACAGCAACTTTTTTTTTTTTTTTTTTACTACCCAAGCAGTAAAAGTTTAGAAAAGGTTTGAATGTACTGAAGGAAACCAGCACTCTTACTGACAGTAATCAGCATTAACCCTTAATGACTTCCATATCAGAGAGAGTGCTCAGTGTAATGTTACTGGTTTAGACTCCTTTCTGTGAACAGAAAGCACATCTTTTTGGCTTTGAAGTTTTCTGCACCGCCTTTGTAGCTTTCCAGAGACTTTCCTCTCCTTTCAGGTCAAACAGTCCAAGTCCCAGCACACAACACGCTTATCATCTCTTGCTAAAAACATCTTCACTTCCTTCTTTTAGAGATTATTTTGACAAACTGAGGACTGTGATGGTGAGGTCGAGTGCTTATGGGTAAGGATGAGGGGGAAGGCCAGCGAGGCAGATGTCCTGTTGGGAGTCTGTTATAGACCACCCAACCAGGATGAAGGGGCAGGTGAAGCATTCTACGAGCAGCTGGCAGAGGTATCAAAATCATCAGCCCTTGCTCTCA